>VYXD01005299.1:900411-948515 GCA_013397195.1 Hylia prasina
ACCACTCAGTTTGTCACATCCTGGTTTTCTGTGTTTTACCTACAAAATGCCCCAAGATATAATTTTGTGAGCGTTGTTTGAAAATCTTCGTAGAAAAAACACCAAGTAAATTATTTAATATTACTCCTCTTTCTTCTAGCTCTGTTTGTTACCATTTATCCAAAGAGGCAATTAAAACATTTGTTTCAAATTATAGTCACAAATGTGACTTCTTTTTAGGCAGTGACTTTATTATCCTGTCAATCCTGATTATTATTAAGCAAACTATTCATTTTGTGTGTTTGTTGCTGATCATGTTCTCCATCCCTGCTCCTCAGAGGGACAGGGATTCTGCTGCTGCTCCCTGAGTGGGAAGTTCTCAGATATGGGACCATGCAAAAATTGACACTAATAGTGAAATAGTGACATGGATATCACACAAATATTTGGATTCAGGAGCGTTCTCATCGACACGCAGCTGCTGTCTGAGCACTCCGGAAGAACACAGGAGTGTTATTTGCAGCAGCTTAAACTCTGTGCTTTCCTCATCCAGGGAATTCATGTCAATCCTCTGGCTCTTTGTTGTCTGTTCCTTCAAATCTCAGAACAGTTCTGCTCAGCTCTTTGTGCTGAAACCCTGTATTGGAGTCTGCTGGACTTTACATTTGGGACCCTTTTCCCTACTGCACTGCGAAGTAATCGTACACAGTGTTTGAGGGGTCTCCTTTTACATTTAGTTCTTTTCTGGTTTTAGTTTTTTACTCTATTAATTGTGACAATTAAAATTAAGAAAATATAACAAAACACAGAAAGTTTATCCACTTGAATAAAACTGGAAATTGGAAATATTTCCTTTAAAGATCCTGTTTTTTTGAAGAAGTTTGCCGTATTGTTCCCCACATGGCTGTAAGACAAGGTTATTAAAAAGTGCTCATTCAGATGAGATGTTTTGCACCCAACTGCTTACAATCAGTTAGTTGACTATGAAACTGCCCAATTTCTGTGTGTAATCAAAGTAACTGTGTACACATTTGGCATGTAATTACGTTTCTAAATTGATTAAAATCCAGCCCTGAAACGATTGCGAGCGAAGGCTTGGCTCCAATGATTAGTTCTTAAAACTTCTTTCACAAGCTTGAGCAAATAACACATTTGCCAAAAAATGCTGCCAACTGTGAAAGTTAATTATGATAAATGTAACACAGTTCTCTCATCACCAGTGTACAGAGAAAGGCTTTTGCCTCTCCTAACTTTATTGTCCACCTAGACAAAGATGGCGCTTCAGGATTCTTTCCCTTTAACAAGGACAGATATGCCATGAGTGACAGTTAAATTTGTTGGAGGTATTAAATTGCTAATGCTAATGCATTTTACAATCTTCTGAACTGATTTAATATATTAGACTGTCACTCAAAGTCTTAATAAACAATTCCACACTCTTAGTTTAAAATCATCCTGTCAGAACTGGAGGTTTTCTCAATTGGCCTCCATTGTTAATGTGATAGTAGTTTACAAACAAATGACTTTTTTCTTCATACGTTGGCTCATATGAAACATTAATGGGTGTTTCTCTTTTTTATTTATTACTAAACAGCTGTGCCAGAGCTTAATGGGGTGGATTTGTGTTTTAAAGCACCTGTGCTTATAGCTTAACTTCTCCCTCCCTTGCAGATAATCTCTCATTCATATTTGAACAGATCTTTCTTCTCATTTTAGAGTATTGCAAACAGCCTTGTGCAACTTAATATACTTTTGAAGAATGATTTCATTATGTTTATCCTAATACTGTGTCATTCTTCCATGGAGTGCCACTTTCGCTTCAGAGACCCAGCAGAAGCTCAACAAGTATCAAAGTTTTATGTTTGCAGATGTGAAAAACACAGGTACTCATTACAGTTAAATAGACTGTCAGAGAAAAGTCATTACAAATAAAATACTTTCTTCTACCTTGTAGAAAAAAAATAAGACCATTGATGAATTCATTTTGCTGAAGTTAATTTATGGAGAAAACAATCTTGATATTTTTGATTTTGAGGCTCTAAGTATGGGAGAAGCACTGGCATCAAAGGGTTTGGATTATTGTTTAGATTATTGTTTGGAGAAGTATCCAGATTTTGACACTTTTGCTGTCTGAGTCTTAAATTAATAGATCAGATTGCTGCCAAAGAAAAACTTGCAGAGAATTCTACCTCAAACTGGTATTAATAAAACCTCCTTCTGTTTTGTTTGTTTTTCTTTATCTGTGTGATGATGGTAGATTTCTTCTGTGGATAGATGCATAAATTATTTGTAGTAGGATCTAAAATCACAGCGACAAATACAAATTTTTCTGACAGCTCATTCCATAATGTGCTGCTACTCGTTTAAGAAAGCTTCATCTGCAACCCTCACAATTTCCATTATAGATTTCCTTAACTCAGTTATCCTGAGAGTATTCCCTAAGGCGTTCTCTCCTTTTCACAGCTAGCTTTCAGGATTTGGACTAAGGCTGTGAGTGGATCCTAGAAGAAACAGAACCAGTCAAGATCAGCAAGTTTAATAAGATATCAGTAACTCAGCCATCTGGGGATGTGTGTTTTTATTTGATGGACATAATCAAACCTGCATTTTGCTAATACATGTAATTAACCCAAGTGCCCACATGTGAAATTACCTGGTAATTACCAGGTCACTTATTCAGAGGATTAAAACTATAATATGTAAACTGAGTTTCCACCTGGCCTAGCATCTTTAAGTTTACCAGAGCCAGTCCTACCTCTGTCCCAAAGCCTGTCTCGAAAGGTTTCTGATGCTGTCAGAAAACAGCTTGTCTTTGTTCAGTGAATTATTTTTTTATGTTATTGTTTATTTGCTTATAAACCCAGTAAAAGCAAGAATAAAAGTATTAAACAGCAGAAAAATTGAGGATGTTGGGCTGATTCAGTCTTTTTTTGGGATAATTCAGTATCATGGTATGTGCAATGCAATATTCCTACTTCTTGTTTGTTTTTTTTCATATTCAGATCATCATGGCTATGATGTATATGAAATATTTGGATCCTTAAATCAATGAGCATTGAAAATTGAGGGCTGACTCCTCTAGTTTGTGTTATGATGGAGCTGCATCAGACTCTGCCAGCTGAGGATCCGTCTGTGTGTCTGTCTGTGTCTCTATTTGTGCGCTGAGCAGGCTCCTCCAAAAATTGAACTGAAAACTTAGATCCAATGTGGAACTAGATTCTTAGCAAATATGAATATAACATAGCTGGCCTTTTTCAGAACTGTGCAAACATCAAATAAATAAAATACATTTTTAAGGCTCCAATTTGGTTTTTTCTTTCTTTTTCTTTCTTACTTTAACATTTCTGAACCTGTCACACCAACTGCTGAGCTGCCACATCTGGCTGAATCAGGCACATCATTTTATATTAACCTTATGAAACAAAACACAGCATTGCTGGTGTTACTAGACAATACATTATTGTAAATGTTCTGGTCTTGGGTTTGGTGGGGTTTTATGAAGGGCACAGTCCCCCTCCTAGTTATCGTCAGTTCTGGGTTTTTTTCTGAGGTATGACATGAGCAGTAAAGGTTGTGACACCTGGTAGTGTGAAACTGTGTAAACCTGGGTGCAGGAACAGGTGGTCTGGACAAGCAGACCACTCACTGATATTTGTTGACCACTCAATACACACAGAAATATTTTATGTGTTTGGGTAGCTATCACCCAGCCCTTTTGCTCCAGATGAGGATTTAAGGAGTTACTTTCTGCTGGACAAAACATCCTTCACCTCCTACCTTCCAGGAGCCAGTAAGGTTTTCTTTGAAAGACTGACCTGGTTTAATTAGGACTGATTTTTGCCTTTGCCACCATAGACTCAGTTTCAGAGATCTGAGAAGCTGTAGGTGATTTTAACCCTTGTCTGTCATCCTTGGAATTAGATCTGGTGCACCTGGAGTGACCAGAGTTCCAATCTTACTCCTGACCTGCTCCATTGCAAGCTGGCAGTTCCTAAGCCTTGGTAGGAAGTGTAGGAGATCTTGCATGCTGTAGAGATCAAGCTAATTTTATGTTAAAAGATGAAATGCCATAAATGTACTTTAGAAAACTCACAAGCTTCATGCCAAGAAGTGTGTTTTTGATGAAATAGGTATTTATCTAATGAATATTATTCCAGGAGCAGTTACAGAAAAGATAGTGACAGGCACAAATGTAAGAAATGGCCAGAAGCTGGCTCAGACAGAATAGAAAAATTCAATCAAGATAATACCTCTCTATTTTTAATGCTGGGTTCCATTGTCCTGGTTCCCATTTTCTTCATTTCAGCCTTACAAATCCAGAGAAATTTGATTTTAAAAAGAGGATGCCAAGTATTTCTTCTGTTAGATTTGCAATTCTATGAACCCCACACATGGTCTGTAGTAATAATAAAAAATAACAATTATGAACTGGTATAATTCTCATTACATGGCTGAGCTTGCATGAATTTCAAGCTGTAGCAGCACTGGCCTGCCATTAGTGTGGGACGTGGGGGAAGCTGCTGGAAACAAGCTCCCCACAGGATGGGGACAGGAGCTGGAACAGCTTCCTTGCCTCATTCCTTGTGGGAGCCATCCTGCAGCCTCCCCTGTGCAGAACTCCCAGGGCATTTGAGCAGGAGCATGCCTGTGCCCTGGTGCCCAGCTGGGCACCTTTGCTTTCCTTACCATGCTGACAGTCTCTCTTTGGTGGGTGTCACTGGCGCTCCAGGCCCGCAGTGCAATGGCAATAATTTCTGTTTCTTCTTGAAACAATCATTTAGCAATTATTTTTCCCCCGTGTGTGTTTTTAGGGGGCACCTCAGCCACATTACAGAACAGAATTCAGAGTCAGCGTTTTCCTACAGCGTTTAAAACCTCTGGTACCTGCAAAACCTTTATGAAGTAGCAAAAGTGGGCTCTACTTTCAGACTTTGCAGGCAGCTGAAAATAATAAGCACACCTTTCCAGAGAGAAGCCTTTTTTTTTTACACAAAATCATCACTAAATTTACTAGAAATTATGGTTGGCAGTTCAGTAGATTTTTCTCATTTTAAACATGACAGTTTTTGTCTTGTTTTTTTTCCTTTAAAGAAAGTGGATACTAAAAATTACATATAATACTTCTTCATATGCATTCCATGTGAAATCTTCAAATATAGTCTTTGAAAATCTCACTAGTGAGTGTTAAGGGAAAGGGATTTATCCCATATCTTTCTTTCACTGAAGACTAACCCATATATTATTATTATTATTTTTGATTGAATCAGTAGTTAATGAGAAATATTTGCAGACAGCACACAGCAAATCAATATCTTTGTTTCTCCTGCTAATCTTCCCTCTACAGATAATCAGCCTTTGGAGGACAGAGAATTTGAGACTATTAGAAGATAAGGATGAAGCACTGACAGCTCACTCATTTCCTCAGGCAAAAATATGTTAGGTCATTTTTTGCATGTGAAATACGATAGGGATATATCATCAGCATTTGATAAATAGAGAGGGTTTTAAAAATTGCATCTGAAATACTTGACATTCAGCACGTTTTTTGGAAATGATAAAATCATAATTGTAAAAAAGACCCGCAGTATTGCCAATCAGGGGCTGGCTGTTCCGAGCACCCTGGCACATACATCTTAGTGTCCCCCTGCAGAAGGAGGAATGAGCATAAAGAAAAGAGCAATTTTCCTGCCGTAAATTGGAAAGTCTGCCAAGCAGCTATGTGATCTACCATCAATCAGTGTTAAATTCTCCTTAGCTGCAGAAAACTCAAGAACTAACTATCACTGAGAGATTTCACACGGTGACTAATGGTATATGACAAACACATTTAAAATCTGCATAGACCAGCATCGGTTTAAAATATAACATGAATAATAAACAATCCTAAAGATATCCCGGTGTGCAAAATAAGACATAATCTCCTCAGACACATATTGTACATAGGAGATTACCATTCCAGGAGTGCACTCAATACCAATTCAGCACCGAGTCATGCACACAATATGACTTTATTTGGAGTAGCATCTTTCATGCCATCCGTGCTGCAGTGTGTGAGGCTGTGCAGCAGGACAGGGGGCTGTGGGGGACAGGGGAGATGACAGCTGAGTGAAACACTGGGCTGAATCCACAATTTCCCTGCTCACATGTGGAGCCCATTAAGTAATAGTGAAACCTTGAGGTGAGGAAGGTCTTCTCTTCCACCATGTCATTACTGAAGCCACAACTAATGCATCTGTTCCAGATGGCAAGTGTTCAGAGGAATGGGAGACAGGGCTGTCCCTTGCATACTAAGCTGGTCATTTCTCAGTGCAAAGATTCTGCTCAATCCTGTTTCGTTCATTAAAAACATATTATTTAGCATAGTATGGAGAAATATTTATAAGAAAAGAATATATTAGCTATGAAAACTGCCTGCACTCCTAACTGAAGAACAGTTCATAAAATTGGAGACATTTGTCCTACATTTGGATTTTCAAGCAATCAGGTGTCTTAATTTATTTCAGTTCCAGATTTATATTTTTTATTTAGAACATGAAGTCCATTCTTTTGACAAAGGTGTTTGTGGACACTACAGAGTTTTGAGGTTTTTAATTTCTGTCTTTCTGGCAAGAACGGGTTGACACAGAACTCAGAGGGAGCATCATTTTTATTTTAGTGGGAATAGGGTCTGCATTTTGGTCTTGGTCAGGCTAAGCAGGAGCCACAACCACTTCAGGCAAAGGCATCTTCCCCTTGAGTGGACACACACTCTGAAAGGACAGAAATTAGTGAAACCACAGCACCCAGGGCAAGGTGTGTGATCCTGGGAGCACAGGAGGCTCTAATAATTACCAAAGTGAGATGGCAAACCCTGCAATGGCAAACCTAAATGCAATGACACCAAACAGCTTCAGGCTGAAGTGCAGCTTCCCCTGTTCCAGCAGGAATGAAAGAACCTAGAGGGGAGTATGACAGAATAGTTTAAATGTGGTTAGGTGCAGTGTTTGTAAGCTGTGGTGTCATCTCTCAAATGTTAGTCTGTCACTATGTCCCCTCATCCATCTTTTTGGCTTTCCAAATGTAAGTATTCACAGGCAGTTTGCTTAAAAACTTTAAATGCTGACATTATCAGCCTCTGAATTGTGACTTTCTGAATCTTTGAGGGATCATTTTATCTAATTTTGTCTCCTCTGAGCTGAGCTATCTCATGTTTAAATGGTGTAAAGTGCTATATATGTTAAAGACAGAACAGTGGAGGCACAAGCTGGGAAGTGTGTTTCAGTGAAAATCACAGGTAACACAATAAACACAAAAATACCTCATGCTGTGGCTGCTTCTATACAGCAGAAGGACTCTGTTCCTCGACCTTAATTCTACAAGAGCAAACAGTCTGCTCATAATACTCAGAAAGCAGAGACTAGGGCAGTCAGAACAAACAAGAGTAATTAAATAATCATCCCATTAGCTGAATTATAGTAATGTCTCAGTGATTTGACCCTACTTTAGAGCATCTTTTCCATTTGCAGAATTGCTAACAAGGGATCAGAACCAGGGCAAAAACGATTTGGTGCCACTCTGGCGAACTCTGTGCAAGCACCGAGTACCCATTTGGGATGAAGGAAAGGGGAGCTTGAAAATGACATTGTCAGAAAAGATTCCACGGCCCTGGATGCCATTAAAGACCTGCCTGCACCTTGAGGAACTGTTCTGAAGGTTATGGAACTTCTTGTAGGGAAAGTAGGGGCAAGTACAGAAAAAACATGGCCAAATTCAATTTCTGATAGCGCACTGAATCAGTGTTGAAAGAAGCCATATAATTTATCAGATAAATTGTATTTCCAATTATTGACTTTTCCCAAAGGAAAAAAAGAAGAAAAATATAATATTTTAAAAAACTTAGATTAAAGTCAAAGAGTGAGTGTAGCAAGAGAGATGAGCAGGAAGAAGGATATTTGCCATTTCTCCTTTGTGCTCTCCTCTACTGTTAACAAAGGCCTCTGATGTATTATCATCATATTATCTTCCATTGTTTTTAATAAGGTTTTTTATGAGTAAGGAATTTACGGTTCTATGCAAATATTCTGTGAAGCTAGCAGCAAAAGAAAGTGCTATTTACACTGAAATTCATGTACTGACTAAAAAACATTAACAATAGCAATTAACTAAAATGGAGATTGTGCTGTTTCCATCTGTATTTTGCAATACACAGCAAATGATAGTCACTCAGCAATGCATTAATTTGCCAACGTTCTTCAGTAAAAATATAAAAGTTTTATTTATTTTAAAGCATTTTTTATCAAAGGAGTCCAAACCCTCAAGTCCTGTCTGCTAAATAATTAGAAATCATTAAGTATTTGAGAATTCACTCCCAATCCCTAAGCAAAGTGTTACTTCTCTGGGAGGAGTTCCAGCAAGGACTCAGGGGAAGCAGTGAAGAGTCCCTGTTATCCCAGGTGGGATAAAAGGAGCACTGCTTTGCATCAAGGCCATCAGCAGATTCAGGTGTTCCTCTGGTGTGTCCTGATGTACAAACACTGCCAAGTACCACTTTTTGTTGTGGGACACAGGGAAAGAAAGTGCTGAGGGGTGGTGCTGGAGAGACACAGAGCAACAGAGAGAACCTTCACCTCCCACCCTCTCTCTGTAAACACAGAGGTGTATGCCTTTTCTCTGCAGGTCAAACATATTCATCAGCTGGACACATTTTTCACAAAATTCTGAACTCAGAATTGAATTTTACAACCATATTTTGCTTATTTTTAAATCATCAGTTCTGAGGAAAGTGTCTCCAATTCCACGGAACAACCAGAGAAACCTCTAAATCTGTGAGGATCACAACAACTCTCTCTCCAACACTTTATGTACCTGCCTCATCTCTACCTGTGGAGCAGCATCCAGGTGGATAGAAGTGTCTTCATCTCCTTCCCAAGTGACCTTGCAGAGGCCATTTCCCTAAATGAGATCAGTCACCGCACGCTGGTTTTGGCAGCTGCAGCCCCAGCAGCAGCACTTCCCAATGAAAGGAGCCTGGAAGAGAATGAGCCTGGGCTGGGGAGTTTTGAAGAGGATCACAACGACATATGGTATCTGAATTTGTGAATATGCCAGAGCCAGGCTGGCATAAGGACACATATCAAAAACTGGAAAAAGCCTCTGTGAAGAACGCACAATTTCATGTTCATTTTTATTATACACTGCCAGTGTTTACACAGAAGCCTCTCATCCACGAAAGTGAAGTTTATTACTATCAATCACAGAAACAGCAAACAAAAATGCTGTGATTTTATGTACAGTGCTTCAGTCTGAGGGTTTTACCACTTCTGTAGGCAGCACTAGTTATTTTACTGGCAAATGGTGTCATTGGGAATATGTTGATCATCTGGCAGTGTTGTAACATTCATAAAATATCAGCATCCCAGCTGAGAAACAGCCACAACAACACAGTGGGGTAAATTTTCCTTTGCACTTGTTTAAATATTTATGCTGGGGTACCTGTTGCCACTGGGGCAGTACCTTTTGGGCAGACCTGGACACTAAGCCATGAAATTGCAAGATTACTGTTAGTGCAAACCCCAGCTATCAGTGAGAACAGATTTTATTCTCCCAGTAACTCTCCCTGGTCAAGAAGGTGCTGTGGACACAACTGTGCTTTGTGTACTTTGGAAGAATTTAAGAAAATATTTTTTTTAAAAGCTTCAGTTGCTGTCTTACTATAATAAACTGCAAAGGACAGCAGATACCCAAACCTCTCATATGGTGAGGGAAGGAAGAGGCACCTTCAGAAAGCAGTGGAACCACCTCAGGCCTGAACAGGGCTTTGAAAAAGTCTGGCTCCTTCCTTTGTGTCCAAGAAGAGTCCTTGCGGAAACATTCATGGTACTTGTAGAAGGTTGAGGGTAACCTAGAACTTTGTTCTTGAAATAACATAATGAACAAGGTCTCACCAAAACCCCTGGAAGTGCATGGATATGAGAGCTGGCATCACATCAGTCTGGGTTTAAGGCACCACCTGCAAGTGAAAATGCTGGATTAAAGGCCTTTCTTTTAAAGGAGCAGTAGGCACAAGTAGCTGATGACAGCTTCTGTCAGGATGCACTAATCACAGGGCTGCAGAGTAATCTGCATTCTTGTTCTCTTTCTCTGGGACTTACCGAGTATTTAATTATTCTGTGTAAAGTGAAATAGCTTCAACAGAAAGGAGAGTAAGATGAAAATCAATCCTGTGAGTCCTTAATGGTAGGATAGGTTCAAATGTTGGCAGGCAAAGGAAGAAACTGAAATTAGAGCTGCTAGGAATGGATCAGTTATCTGATCAGCTCAGTTAAGTGGAGAGCTATGGAGTGCTCTCCTCCTTTTCTGAAAGCACCTATGGGATCACTTCAAAGAAGGGGACATCTCTTTTCTTTGGGAATTCAGCTAGGTTCTGGCTTTCCTTTCAACTATGGGAAAATGTGTTGGAAATATCTTTTATGACCCATGCGAGTTTGCAAACACAAAACGAGAAGCGCCATACGGTGTCCAGCTAACTCAGATCTGTAACAGATTTCCTTATCTCTCAGGGCAGCTCTGGGGCTGCCAAATGTTTGATAAGCACCAGTGCATTTCCAGGCTGGGCTGCAGAGCTGTGCATGTCCCTGTTTGGCTCGGCAGGTGATGACCTCTCTTCCAAGAGGCCGATCTGTGTTTGCCACAGGCGGGTAGGGGCTGGTTGGAGATGTTTCTACCAAAAGCAGTAGCAGCATAGCCAGTGCTTTCCTAACCAGTGGATACCCCGTAGAGATCTAGTGAGAAGGGAGAGGAGCAGGCATCTTTCAGCTGCCAGCACGATGGCCAGCGAGGCTGGCTCTTCTCCTGGTCCCTCCTCACAGCTCTGAGAGGCCTGCTGGCTCTGCTCTGGAGGTATCTGCTTCCCAATTTATCTGACAGGTGGTTAGCTATTAACATGAATAAAAGTTGTGACCTGTCTGCCACTTCCAATAACTCAAGTGCTATATCCCCAATCTGTCATGTCCTTGGCAGCCCTTTTGTTTATTAGGAAATGAATTATTCATTAGGAAAATTTGTTAGAAAAATGTGCCTTAATTTTCATCATTTTCACTGTAATCCACTCTTATCCCTTCAGTGGCACTTTCCTTTGCTGCAGCCTGGTTGTTTCCAGGGTGGTGGCTTGGCTGACACAGCACTGCATGGCACAGGAGGGAGGAGGGCACTTTGTCACTGGCTTGTGCAAGTTCAAGATGTGCAGGCATAAAACAAATCCTTTCAGGATGGAGAAGTGGGTGAGGGGGAAAATGGAGGAGACAAATACGCATGCATTTGCCACACTCTACAGCCAAATTCACCCTGCCTGTTTAAATCTGAAGGAAAAATAACACCTTTGGGAGTTTAGGGAGGCACAGTGACTCACACACACTTCTCTTTTCTGAGGCTGCTTACTCACTGCTCCATACTCAACATGGCCTTTTCCTTTCTTCCTCTCTCCACTGCAAAAATTGATTTACCCCCAACAAGGAATAATGACTTCCTTGTTTCCCACAACCAAAAACCCCTGCGTTTGTACTCTACTTGCAGTATGAAATTTATTCTTAGAATTTTTAAAGGTTCATAGATAGCCCTGGTTCTTACAACAGCAGCAGCTCTTGAACCAGATGCTAACCCTCCATCCTTTCTGGGACCAGTAAAAAGCCCTAAAGAAACACACTGAGCACAGATCCTGTTTCCATGAGCTAGCACTGGGGTAGCCATGCTGTCCTCATGTTAGGTTGGAAATTTCTTATGTAAATTGGACTGCAGCGCTCACAACACCTGTTACTATGGCAGCATTTATCCAGGTTAATAAAACAGCAAAGTCACTAATAAGATATCATCCTATAATGTTGAAAAAGGAAATTACCATTATACAATTTCATCAAATGGACACAATGGAAATTAGGAAGCAGCTCTTACACACTGGAGGTGGGCAGGCAAACGAGGATATGTATGCAAGGCTGGCCCTGCTGTGTGTGGGATCAGATGAGGCAGAACGGCTTGGCCACCAAAGTTATTCCAACCCAAGTTTCCTTCCCAAGCAGCCATCTATCTTCCATGTAGCTCAGATCACATTATTTTAACCTCAGAGTTCACCCTTTGGATTGATAAGGCTGCCTACCTGAGGGGCTTGGAAGGGAAGTAATTTGTTGTAACCATCTTCCAGACAGTTTTTGAAATAGTCTTTTATACAGGTGAACTCTGTGTGCTGTACATTTTTCACTCCTGGGCTGTCCATTTGTTTGCTCCTCTTTTCCAAGTCAGTGTGGCTTTGCAAAGAAAATGTCAGAGACTAATGGCACAAGTCCTTGCTAATTACTGTTAAAACTCCCACGTCTAAAGTCACTTAAGGCACAGAAAACTTGTGGGACACCAGACAAATTAAGAGGTAAATATGCCAGATCTTAATTGAGGGGTATTTTTTTTTTTCCTGCAGGCTTTTCTGTGCCTTAACTGAATTCTGGAGGACAGAATTTCCAGTGGCTGTGCAAACTGTCACACTGAGAAAGATCATCTGTTGCACTCCAGTCTTCGGCTCCACAAAATAGCAGCCCATTTTTCATGATTGCAGCTTTGTGTTAGCTGCACCAGGGAGATGTTCTTCTGGCACATTATTCAGGAAGATGTTACTGGACAGGTAAGAATGCTGAGGTTAAATTTAGAGTTAAAGGAAGAGAGAGAGAGGCAGAAACTTTTTCATACCAGCGGTATAAAGAACCCAAAAACTCATTTGACATTAGATGAATGGAAAAAGAAGAAAGTTAAAAGGATGTAGGATAGAAATGCAGTTCTCAAGTATTGTTCCTGCTCAGCCTAAGCACTGTAAATGCATGTCAATTGTCAATTAACCTTGCCTGTTTAAATACAGAGATGGGCAGATGACTCTTCTTTAATTTCTGCTTTTTTTTCCTAGTTCAATTTCAGAAGCTGATTTTCAGCGTATGAACATAATGAGAGCTACATCAGGACAAAGCAAAGGTCTTCCTAACGCAGTGTCCCATCCCTGCCAGCAGCTGACACAGAGCAGGCTCACAGCAGTGCTTCCCCAGCTGTTTCTCAGCCTCAAATGATTTTAACTCAGCAGTGCCCCACAACAGGGGTCTCCTGCTTTCAGTAAACTGGTGTCATTTTTTTATCCCACATTTTTTGCCTTTTGCCTTTAACATCCATTCAGAGGTTTAGCTTTCCTCTGGATGCTTTCATTGCCCACCCAGTGCAGTGACTGGGACAATGGTCTGGCAAGGATATTTGTGGGAGCAGAGAATCTGAGGGGAATTCCTGCAGCTATTCCTGCATGGGGGAGCCCAGCTGCACCTTGTCCCCAAGTCAGCCTTGGCTACATTTGAAGAAAATAACCTTTAACAGAGAGACAAATGAAGACAACAGTGGAAGGGTGACTGTATTTTCTAGGAGGCTGCAGATCAGGCCACAGGTAAAGAATAAACAAAGAGTTATTAAGCACCAAAAACACTCTTCAAAAGTTAGCAGATGGCACCAGCTGTAACTTAACTTTTCAGCAGTCCTTCCAAGAGCTGAAGTGAATGCAACACAGTACAATATCATTTGTAGAAAAACAAAACCCAGAGAATTCCTGCCATAATTGTTCCATGATTCAGCAATTCACCCCGCTAACTGCTCCCAATCACACATAAACTCCCATAAATTTGAGGAGAGATTCACACACATGCCATATGTTAGGATGGATGCAAAACCCCAAGGATACCATTGGGGAGCTCACAATGCCTATGCAGAGCTCAAGGAGGAAAAGAGTGAATACAAATTTGCAATATGTGTTTTTAAGAGGAAGGGCATGGGGAGTAGGTTTTTTAAGCTCACGATTAACTTGCAGCAAGCAAACTCACAGCTCTCCCTCCCCAGGACTGCCGTAAAGTCAGAGGAGCAGCTGCCTAATCCATGGGCAGAGACAAACCAGGAAACCTGAGAAATGAGGCAGGTTAATGCTCCGGGTCTGTGTAAGCAGCTCCCTGAGGGGTCACTCAGGGGACACTTCTCTTCCCCAGCACAGCACTCTGCAGCTGCTCCTGCTGCAGCTCACAGAGCCCGGGGCCAAAGCCAACCTGAGTTACACTTTGTGAAATGAGGATTCACCACTTTTGGCTCCTTTGAGTCACTCTTTATCTACAGTGGCATCCCAGATCAGAATCTGTCCCCTAACTGTTTAGTACCTGCTTGGATTTAGACAGTAAATGAGCTTTAGCTGGAGACAAGAGCTATTAATTCCCACCTTTGTTAACACAGAAAGGCTGATAAATGCCTTTGTGCATTTATGTACAAGATAATGCAGCTAAAATGTATTCAGCATGTGCATAAAACTGCAGAGAGGGATAGCAGATGATTTTCAATTCCTTCTTAATAATTATAATTAAACACACAACTATATTATGAGATACACTGTATTATTTCCCCGTTTTTCTCTTTCCTCAGTTTTTTACAAAAGCTTAAGGGGATAATTGTTCTTTGGGTGCATGTATTAAATGTTACTAGCAGTTTGGTTTTGCGACTACTCATTCCATGCAGAGTCATCAACACTAGAGTTTTTTAAAAACAATATAAAATAATTATAAATTCCCCACGTAATTAAGTTTATTATAGCACTATTCTCAGCTGATTTAGTCCTCTGTTAGACATCTTGCTTTTCTTGAAACAGGTTCTGATTTCAGTTTAAATGCTATTACTGGGAAGGGGCAGGTTTTTCTCTTTCTTAGAGTATTGCATGGAATAAAAGACAAAGAAAGAACATGCATTGTTAACTACTAGTTTCAGAGGAAACATGTTATAACTGCAAACCTCTGATGATAATTCACACCTTCATACGGTAAGTGCAATTCTGCTAAAAAAATGATGTTTTTTCTTTTTTTAATTCTCCTTTTCTCATCCCTTTACAAGTGGTTGTGAGACTCCCAGAGGATGCTGCTGACCAACAACTTGAAAACCACTGCTGGTCCAAACTCCTGTCTTTTGGACTGCCCACTACTTTCCCTTTTCTCCCAAGACCCAAGCTTTGGTTGCATCTCTAATTTCACTGACAAGAGGAAAAATGAGTATTTATTACTGTGTTTGGAGTATTAGCATTTTTAAAGCTCTGTTGGAAATGCAACAACTGCCTTTTATTAATAACTAAATTCAGCCACCAAATAGATACAAGGAAGAATGTTCTGACTTAAAAATTGCTCGCACTGCAGCTCTCCCAGCAGGAATTCCAGCAAAGACACACACAGTGGAGCCCAGGAAAGTGAGAGGTGCTCTATAATGAGGACACTCTCAGATTGCAAGGTAAGACATGGCACTCGCAGCTATTTAGGGGCAATTAACCTTTTTTTGGGGATGCTGCAGCTGCTCCGACCTGTTCTACTGTTTGCACACAGCTCCAGGGGCAGAGGGGGCACTGACCTGTCTGGAGCAGCATGTGGGCTCCAGTAAAACCCTCACCAGGTATTCTGCACCACCCTTCACCTATATTTTCCCTTGTGAGGAGTAGAAATGTGTAAAGACATGAAGCAGGCTCTGCAAGCATCAGGAGAGCACCAGAAAGGGGAGTCAGCCAGCCAGGGCCAGATCTCTGCTTCATTCAAACAAAGCAGCTGATCCCTCAGGCTATTCTGACCTGATGTTATTCACAATCTGCCAAACAAACAAAAAAAAAAAAAAAAAAAAAAAAAAAAAAAAAAAAAAAAAAAAAAAAAAAAAAAAGAAACATCTCAAACTGGAAATAAAAGGTTAGAAACAAACAGGCTCCATTGTTCAGATTTTCACCAAAAACTACCTTTTAAGTCATGCTCCAGACCTAATGTTACTGCCACTTGTCAGTGTGCTGCATTTTGTGGGTCGAATTCCCTGGGTACAGGAAGTCTTGTGAGCTGGGAAACACCTGCAGCATGGAGAAATAAAACAAGGTCTGGGCTTTCATGCAGAGAGCTGCAGTTGGGCAAACTGCTCGCCAAAGACATGATTTAATTCTGACATTGTCATCCTGCCAGAGAGAAAGAGAAGCTAAAGGGCATAATATGGAGCCAGAGATTACCACTAAATTGACATTTTCTTGAATTAAGATGGATTAAATTTTTAAGTGGAAGAACTATTATTGCAGTAGGACTGATAGAAAATGTAACTCTCAAATTAGAGTGAGATTCAAGAATGATGGGACTGCTTGAACCAAATTTGAAGTGCAGGATTGAAACCATATTTGTGGAAATTTAGGCCATTTATAAAAACATCAGTTTATATTCTTATTTATGTAATATATCACTTGTTCTATCTAGCAACCAGTACCTTGTCACCCTCTCCACTTTCAATCACAGGTAGAGTACTTGTCAGGAATCAAAATATTGTCTGCACCTCTGAAAATGAAAGAAAACAAGGGAATATTTATACTTCCAAAGACCCTAGAAGACAAGTTAAAAAATGGCACTTATGGGCATCATTAAGCAGCAACATTTTGCCATCAATACTGAACAGGCCATCACTGACATGACAAAATCAGTCTGTCATTCTGCCTGTTAAAAACATGGCCATAGTGCTCAGGGCACAAGTGAATTCTCTTTATCTGCACTTTCAGAAGGTGTCTGGGTGCAAGTTCCACCATCAGTGCAGTTTCTGCTGTTCCAGGCAGGGTTCTGGTAACCATGAAGGAGTATTAGAATGGGCAGTGTATGCAATATCTTGCATCCTTCAAAATGAGAGCTCCTCTGGGCAACGTGGGTCTATCCCACTGGCTTCCTTTCAAGAGGAAAGTCCACTGGAGGCTGGATTCTTGGGGTCAGATTTAAAGTTGGGTGCAGGCAGAACTGATGCACCTAAATGTAAAATTCTAAAGCAGGATTCTTTCATTCAGCTTCTACCTAACCCTGGAAATGCCTAATTTCTCCAGGTGGACCTCCTTCTAAACTTTCATTTATTTCATTGAATGCCCAGAACTGCTGTGATTTGATTTCTGCCCCTAAATTTCACATGAAGCCCCATCAAAATACAAACCCAGTATTCTTGATTTGGCAAAGTCCCACAGAGGACTGAAAATTCAGAGGCACCTCTAGAACCACCCAAGGAAGCCAGCAGTGATTATTTCCTTCTGAAATGTGCTGGCACACATTGCATGCCCATGTCTATATGGATGAAGCCACCACCACCCTGGAGTTCCTTAGAGCAAAATAAAATGCTTAAGAAAATGGTTCTGGAATCAGAGGTGACATTCTAAAAGAAAATAACAGAAATGGCTTGTTATAATCCAAAAAAAAAAAAAAAACCTTTTAGAGTTTTACAGGTAATTGTTGCCACATTTCTGTTCAACATAACTGAAACTGAAGTCTTTGCCTTAAGGGATTGTAGTATTCCAATGGCCTGGAATAAAATTCTCAAAAATGTTTCACTTGCAAAAATGTGATTTATATTCAGAAGCCATTCAAAAAACCAGGTTTTCAATATTGAGTAGAAGGGGGGGGCCATGTTTTGCATCCTCATTCTCTGAGCCTTAAAGAACTGCAGAAATGTTACAGTTGTGAGAAGTGCCTTTAATTTCAGTGGGTGGGAAGAGTTTACTACAGCAAATACGATTTGAGTGTCTCTGTCACTTTTAATGCTCAGCTGTTTAGCTCAGAAGATTGACTGCAGCTGCTGTGGATTGCTCCTGCTCCACATTAATACCTCCTTCCTCTCTCCTTCCATGAATTTTCCACACACCTATCCATCTTTCACTTGCAGGGGAGCCTTATACTAATTGCACTTCTCAGAGCATTAAGAAGATGGAGATGGATTTATTGAGTGAGCAGGCTCAAGGAAAAAAAGGCTGGGAATGGCTCACAGTTGTCGATTTTTCCCCAATTATTAAGAGCATGTGATCAATTTATTTTTCTGAATGTGCAGGTTGGATTCTCCAGAAGATTTTATAGGACATCTCAATGTCGCTGCCATCCTTTCAAAAATGTAAACAAAAAGTAAAGAAAAATGGCTTTAATAATGTAAATAAAAACCCATGTCACAACATAAGTAAACAGATGTGGTAACAAAAAAGACCTTGATGTAGCACATCTGACTGCCTTCAGCAAAGCACAAATGCAGGTAAAAGGGAATTTTCCCATCTTAATTATACAGATTGAGAATTTTATTTTTTTCTTATGCCCACTGAATCAAGAAGCACCATTCATCCATCTACCACTAAGCCACTGCCCGTAATACTTGGACCACAGTACCACAAGTTTCCCAAAAAATCCTAATAAGGACACAATTTTCCAGAAATTAAGTTATTATTCTTTTGGAATACAAAGAACTTTTGTGATACTGATCTTTAAAACTTATCATAGCATAGGTTTGGGGATTAGGCAACTCTTTTACCCCCCTCAGGAGAATTATCCTCAGAAGTAGAACAATCCACTGTGACTATTTCACCTTTCCTTTTTTCTCTTCAAAGCTCCCAAAATTGGCACTGTTTGTGCTGTAAGGTGAACACCCAAGCCTTGGAGCTGAGGTGGCCACAAATGAGGAATCTGCCAAATGTAGGAGTAAAATGGGATGTGAAGTAAAATAATACTTCCAAATCAAGCTGAAATCACATAGGTAATTAAATACCAGTATCTACACAAATTGTAATATCTGGGTATCTAAATAGCATCCATGCACTTGGGTATTAGTCAGTTCACCTGAGCTTTTATATGCAAAGGGAAATGGAAAACAAAAAGCTTTTACATCGACTAATGGTATTTGCTAACCTCATCTCAACACATCAGGAATATAAAGCTAATTCGGAGGCATTTAAAATTTGTATCCACTTTAATCACTTTACATGGGTGCATATTATTTGTTGTTTTATTGCCTAAAGTTGAATGTGTCACTTGTGTACTATTTACAGTCACCAGCAACTTGTCATGTTTAGAAATATTAAAGTGTCCCAGAGCACATCTCTAACTGAATATTCTTTCTGATACTCATGAATGATTAATGGCAGGCCCCCAGCCAATTACTGCTGAATTGTAGAATCCTGAAAGAAAGAGGTTACATTTTCCTGATTTACAAGATCAAGTTCTATGTGGCAATCAAAATTTGACCTAAGAAATTGTCATTTTCCGGAGACAGGCCTGCTTTATACCTGATCTGTGGCCTGACTGGGCAGTAAAATCATTCAAACATTCCCCAAACCAAAAAATCCATGATGCTCCCATCACATAAAAGCAAAAGCTAAGCTGAATGCTGTTAACATGTGTGTTTTACACTGCCAATATAATGCACCTCTGATATGCCAAAGTGAGGGAAAATGCTGAAAATTTTGAGGGAAGCTTCAATAAAAGTGCATTAGCTGGACACCAAGGATTGCAATATTGTGTGTCCTGTACAGATTTTGACACCTTATTTCATGTGTTCCTTGTCCTCCCTTTGGGAGGGACAGCTGGTATGGCCTGAAGGTTTCCTCATCACTTGTGCTGCTCTCCTTTCCTGAGTCCTGCTGACAAAATATGGGCTTCCTCAGCGAGATTTCCAGTGTGGTACAGAAATGACTCCATTAAATGTCATAGATAAAATGCTCTCTTGCCATTTCCCAGCACAGCACAAACATGGAAACACTGTGCCTGGCACAGATCTTCCCAGACATCGATATCTATCTCTTCTTCCTTGTGCTTTTATATCCTCATTTGTAAGCTGCTGGGCAGGATGGTGAAGAAGGCAGCAGAGTACTCTGGACTCTAATTCACAACTTAATGTGTTCTTCAAAGGAAGATCCCTTTGTATTCCTGCTCCTGTACTCAGGTAAGATATTTGTACCCTTTCTGTCATCCCTTTCTGCAAAATGTATCAAAGCAAAGCTGTCCTATAGAAAGAATGAATAAAAAAGGGCTCACAGGATGGGAACACTGAGATGTGCACACAGAATAATTCAGTTTCACAGAATGACCAAATGGCCTGCATTGGAAGGGACCTTAAAGCCCATCCAGTGCCACCCCAGCCATGGCAGGGACACCTCCCACTGTCCCAGGCTGCTCCAAGCCCCAATGTCCAACCTGCCCTTGGGCACTGCCAGGGATCCAGGGGCAGCCACAGCTGCTCTGGGCACCCTGTGCCAGGGCCTGCCCACCCTGCCAGGGAACAATTCCTGCCCAAGATCCCATCCAGCCCTGCCCTCTGACACTGGCAGCCATTCCCTGTGTCCTGTCCCTCCAGCCCTGGGCAATTGTCTCTCTCACTTCACTTTAGAAGGGAACACCAAAATTTCACTTTAGAAGGCAACATCATAACTTCACTTTAGAAAAAGAGAAAGTGAAAGGTTTGGTGCATTTCATATTCACAGAGGCTCCAGAAATCTTACTAAATTATGCCATCATGGGAACCTTTCAAACTACTGAGTGTCCAAACAGTAAGAACACTCCAAAAATGGCAGCTTTACAGTTTGCCACTGAGCCTAATTCCTTTCATTCCTTTGAAGTTATTTTCAAGTACCCCAAAATGTTCCTGGTTACTTTTCTTGAGCTTGCAACAAATGGGGGAGAAAGGACACTTTGAAACTGACTTCCTAAGAATGCTTTCCCTCTATAAGTGTATCACTGAGGCTATCATGTAAGTGTATAAATTTATGCTCTTTATATTCAGAAATTTGCTCAACTGATGAAAAGGAGTTATTTTTTATGAGCATCATTAAATGTGTGAAAAAATAAAATGAGACTTTTCCATTTGCTGAAGCCAAAGGTACCACCACTGTTACAAGCCTTAGGGGGTTTATGCCTGGAGGGCAAACATCCTCCACACAAGAAGATTTTAGGGAGCAACATGCAATCTATTTACAAAACAAATATTTCCAAACTCAAACTTTTCATTTTGAGGTTGATCTGGAAAACCCACAAAATGTGGTGGATGTTTTTCTGGTTTGGGTTGGTTTTCTTGTTCTGTTGTGTCTTGGGGTTTGTTTGGTTTGTTGGGTTTTTATGTGGGGGTTTTTGTTTGTTTGGGTTTTTTTGGTTTTGTTTGTTTTCATTGCTGTTGTTGTTGTTAAATTCTGGTACATCCTGTGCTCCACAAGTCCAAGCATAAGCTGACATTGGTTGTGAGTGCATAGTAAGCAATGCATTTTACTGACAGGGTACTTCACTCATGAAGTGAAAGGAGTTTACTTTTTTATTTATGGCAGTTTTAAATGATCTATTAAATTACTGATTTAAAAATTAGAATAAACAAAGCTGAAGAAGCACCTAGGGCTGATGGGAAATTCCCAAAAATGCAATGGAACAAGCCAACTCCTTGCAAGGTGACCACAAACATATGACATTCCCACACATTTTTATTGCCATCCCCTTAACAAGGTACAGCAGGTAAACCTAGAATTATCATTCTACAAGCAATCCTGTTGTTTTTAAGCCTGGAAAGTATTTAATCAAATCTAATTTAAACAATATTAGATGTGTGTGGTAGCAAATTCCAAAAATTAATCTCCTCTCAAGATCCATTCTGCTGAGGCAGGGGCTTAAAGGTGTCAGGTTAAAAAATGCTTTGCTAAAGTATTTGAAAATCTTCTTTTAATTTAGATGCGTATTTATTCCACTGCCCTGTTTTTGATCTAGGTTAGAATTGTCACACAAATGCAATAAAATCTGCACTTCATCTTGTTATGATCAGGGAATGTGTGTGTAAGAGAGACACAGGGAGAATGGTCTTGATCCCCTCCCCTTAGGCTAAAGTACAAATCCTAACATTTATTAGGCCTTTATAATGTACTTTGCTGGATTTATTATCTCCACCTCCATCTACTTCTGCTTGAAGAGAACAGTCCTAAAATTGCCCTTTAAAGAAGACAATCATGATTCTTAAAATAGAGCATCCTTTCACAGCAAATCAAAAGTGGAGAACAATAGCGAGGGGGCTGTCTTCCCAACCTTGCTGTGTGAAGTTTTCCTGCTGGAAGCTTTAAATGAAATAAAAATCAGCCTTTACAATGAGCCTTTACAGATAATAGAGTTGGGCAAGGACTTTGTTGGGTTACCTCTTTGTATCTTGTCTCTTACCAGGCTAAATGAAGAAACAGCCTGGTTGAGGGAGAACTAACTTTGTCCGGGTTACAAGCAGAGAGCCACATCTATCAGCAGAAGGCAATGGCACAGAGCCTGAGTTATTTCCTCAGCTCTCCATGTGGTCTCCTCTGAAGTGAACACGTCCCTTTCTTGCACCCCTGGGTAACCCTGATGACCCACAGGGGGAAGAAGTCTGGGTCACTTGGAAACTTATTGCCATCCCTGCTTTCTGCCCTCCGAGGCTCCTCAGGGTTTAGCTGAGGATTCTCAAATTCAACAATCAAGCTGTGAACAAAAACTCTGAGACTTGCTGAAGGAAGGAAAAAATAACTGATCACATGCATGTCTATATTTACATGTCTAGGAATGTCAGTCTAACAATAGTTCTCCCCTGGAAACAAAGTAAAAAATATCATTCAAATTAATTTGAGATTGGTTTGGGTTTGCTTTTTTCAGATCAGGAAGAATGTAATTCATAGGAAATAATGGATTTTTTTAGAGGTTCATTCTATGTTCACTCTCACTCTCTCTAGTGTTGAAAAAATTAAAGTAAATAAGTTTCTGCTCTTGGAAATACTAGACTTCAATTGGTTTGCCCTGAAGTTTCTCAAAACTTATAAGTGTATTGTGTAAAATGTCTCAGATTAATTCCCCTCTTGCTGACATGGTATCAGTCAGAAAGACTTATGCACAGTGGGCCAGTATCCTATTACTGTCATCCCATTTCCACATTATTCTCTTCATTTGATTTATTTTGAATGTGTGTGATAGCAAATTTGACTAAAAGATTCGTTTTGTTCCTTTCCTGCACTTTCCTCATGTGCAGCCACCCAAAAACTGTTGGCCAGCTCCCTGCAGGAAACTTGTACACAGTCCAAAATCTAAGGGCAAGTGAAGATTCTCAGGTTCTGGTTTTAGCCAGGAAATCTGCATTTCCACATCCCAGTGCACTGGGTAGGTCATGCTGTCCTACATGATCTCAAGTTTCTGTTTGCACCGCCCAGACAATTCCCACAGCTTGTAGGACCTGGGAATAGTCTCCAGAAACAGCATATTTGAAGTGCAGAAACACTAAAGAACTTCCTATAACACCTAATTTTCAGCTTATTGCTCTCACATGATCACACCACTCATCATTTTCAAGTACATCTTCAAATTAGTTTGAAAACCTCCACTTGTAGGTTATCTCTGACCCTGTCTCTTCTAACAGAGGAGCTGTCTGTGGAATTCCAGCTTGGATTTATTCATGGCCAGTGTAAACACACAGCCATGTCTATGCCTTAGGCAGCTCCTTTAATGCTGCTCATCCCTCTTGCAGCCAGATGATGAACTTATTACACAAGATGTTGTAGAACATCATCTGTGGATTTACAAAACAAGCAAAGGTCCCTAAGTATCAGGGAAGTGGAGAGGCCACAACTGTCTCAGCATCTTCACTTGCCAGAGGTCATCAGATAAATCAGATGCCCAACTGTTGTTAAAGCTGGCTTGAAATTGGTAACTGCTTAAATTTAGCAAAAAATTCAGATTTTGTGAACTGACCTTTGGAAATGAAGCCAGCTCCTCTTTCCCTGAGTGAGCAGCAAAGAGTCTCCAAAGAACAGGAGGGAGGGAAGGCACAGTGAGGCCAGGAGATGAGCAGAGGTGTCCCAGGCAGAGCAGTGGCCACACAAAATAAATGCCTTTACCTAAGGCATGGTCCAGCTCCTGCAGTAAAACAATGGAGAGGCTGCAGCATCCTGGAGTTCCACGACATTATTCAGGAATACTGGTGCATTTTTAGGCAGAAGTACATTTGGCAGGAGTATCTGCCATGGAGCCTTGACTAGCATATTGAAAACATATGAGAGTTCTCTAGAGAGCTTTGAGAGCACTGCTCAGCAAGGCTAAATGACGTCTGGAGCCCCCACAAGCTGGTTCCTCGTGATTCCAATGCTGGCAAACTGTTCCCCCTAGAATTAGCTGCAGAATCTCCAGAATTTGCAGTCATTTTCCTTCCAGGCTACAGATAAATTGAAAATCTGAGATCTCTTTTCTTCTCTCAAGATTTCTCCTCAGAAATTCAAATGTCTTAGGAGAGAGTGGGGCTAACAGCAGGATGGGAGCTGTACTTGTGTGTGACATTCCTGGGGACAAATTCAGAGACAGGTAAGGAAAACAATGGAGAGTGGGATTCAGACATCTAGGAAATTGGTATAAAGACAGAAATCCTGGCTCTGTACAGAAAGCAGTATAAATTTAATCACTGACTCCAAAGGCCGTGGCTTTTATCCAATGTTTGTGCCCCAACTAATTCCCAGATAAACCCACAGAGGGAATCAAATGCTTCATAAACCTCCTAACCAGTCTCAGAACAGGAAGATCCTCTGGAAGAAGTATATACTGCTGCACAGTGGCAGATGTGGCAGAGGGCTCTTTTGTTAGCACAGGAAATTTCTAGAGCTTTACTACTTCCCTTCTCTCCAGCTCCTATCTTTTGGTTCGATATAATGACCAAATTTGCATCCAAACAAGTTTGCATATTCTTGAATTTTCCATTCTGTCTTCAGTGTTGCTGTATTCCATGGAGGTCTCATCTTGCACTATGACACATTTATTACCAGATGATAATTGAAAAATAGAAGAAATAGCTTGGAGAGTAAATGGAAGAGAGGCAGATAATTTTAGGATTCAATTTTCTCTGCATTTTTTACTGGTAGGCATAGCATAATGCTGCAATAGAATCCAATCAGAAGTTCTCTTCTGCACTTGTCACATTTCAGTGAGCTAACAGTGGCATGTCAAAACAGCTACAAATCTGGAAGACTTGTTTTTGTTGGAATTAACAATAGGACAACCAAAACTGTGAAGAACAAATATAAAGAGAAGGCAAAAAAAAAATAATTGTTAAACAAGTAAAGGATTTCAATTAGGCTTATTGCCACCTTAATTTGCTTTTCTTCCTTTGTAGAAAACCCCTCAATATCATATTATACACAATTAATTCAACTGCTGTAATGAAATTAAATAGATTTCTATAATTTGTATGTTAGAAGAAAGCAGTAGCATTAATATTGCCTGTCATTTGGTAAACAGATAATAAAGCCCAAATGTAGTTCAGAAAACTCAATAAAGTCTTTATATGGTAGCAATGAGCTCTGCAAGTGAGATGCTGTTTGTGGGGTGAGCTCAGTGAGCAGGGTACAAACAAGCAGAAAGCCCCAATGGGTACTGGGGGGAGTTTCTTATAATTCCCCTAAGGGAACAGGTAAGAAAATCCACTTGCTTGTTTCTTCCACAGTGAATTTCCCAGCAGACTTCAATTCACTACCTCTTTATTAAATTTTGAAGGAGGTTGGCCTTGGCTTTTCATGCCACACCAGAGGGGTCTGAGCAGCCCTGGAGAGCAGGAGGCTGAGTCAGGATTTACCTGTGCAAGCCTGGCTGCTCTGGGAGCTGAAGGGCACCTGGAATAAACCACACAGGGTGCAAAGACTACACCATGAACCATAACTGTGGGGAGGGAGCCTGAACGTTCCTCTCCCTTCTCTTCTCTGCTCTCAGCACATCCTTCCCTTGTTTCAGCATCCCATGTGTGCCACCTCCACCAGCCAAGCCACAGCAAGGGTCTGGGCTTTCAGGACTTCACAAATTTGCAGCTCTTCCAAACTTCAGTGGAGACGCTGAAAAATTCCATCTGCTGCTGCAGAGAGCCCAGAGGAGGCACCAGGATGATCCCAGGGATGGAGCAGCTCTGCTGGGAGGAAAGGCTGGCAGAGCTGGGATTGTTCACCTGGACAGGAGAAGCTTTGGGCTGAGCTCAGGGTGGCCTTGCAGGGCCTGAGGGAGCTGCAGGAAAGATGGAGAGAGACAATTGCCCAGGGCTGGAGGGGCAGGACACAGGGAATGGCTGCCAGTGGCAGAGGGCAGGGCTGGATGGGATCTTGGGCAGGAATTGTTCCCTGGCAGGGTGGGCAGGCCCTGGCACAGGGTGCCCAGAGCAGCTGTGGCTGCCCCTGGATCCCTGGCAGTGCCCAAGGCCAGGTTGGACATTGGGGCTTGGAGCAGCCTGGGACAGTGAGAGGTGTCCCTGCACATGGCTGGGGTGGAATCGGGTGATCCTTGAGGTCCCTTCCTATCCAGGCCATTCAGTGACTCTGTGATTGCTGATTTTATGTCTCACTATGTACACCCACTTCATATACAGACTCAAGGTACAGGCCCTTTGATCATGGGATGGTGTGGCTTAGAAATGCAAAAATATGATTTCAAGGAAGAAAAGGTCATCATTTAGAGATCCCACTTGTGCTGCTTGCCAACCATGTCTTATCCCAGGGATCCCCAGGCTCATCTATTCTTCATTTGCCTTTCCTATAATTCTACCTATGATCTCTCTTGTAAACATTTATGAGCAGACATTTCAGAAGCTTCATATTTTCTTTAACAAATGGTTTATATCATCTTTGTGAAGAGTGCTACATAACGATGCAACATCATACATTAATATTTAAAACTGAATGAAATAACACCTCAACAAGGATAATTTTTTCTCAGTTTGCTAGCTGTCTTAAATTTATTTGTGAAATGAATTAGAACAAGGAAACCACAGAGATAAAGTTTCCTTGCATTTTTATGTATAGACGGCAAATTCATTTTTAGAAGAAATATTTGCATAAATGTCATTTTTTTTCCTTCTGAAAGGGCACCTGTTTCCACAAATTATAATCTGAAGCTCATTAGATGATTAGATGTTCTGGAAATATGATTTATAGGCCAGATCTCCCAATCAAGAGAGAAAAACAACACTGCACGAAATAAATTCTTGAACAAAATTCAGCAGAATTGTAAAACGCAGGAATTGAATATTCCATAATTGCTGTTACAAGCAGACACCACTTTCAAAGGCAGCAGTGCAGAAGCAGTGAGCAGAAATAAAATTCAACAAATGTCATGAAATGCAAATTGAGAACCAGAAGAGGTCTGGAGGTCACATCCTGCACCAGGCAATGGCAAGTTGTACACCAGGAGCCTCTGTGGGCACCCTCTGGAGCTGCCTTGCTCTGGATTTACTCCTGGAGCCCTGGGGAATGTGTTCAGGGAGGGGAGCCCTGGCTCTCAGGAGCTGTAGGAGTCCCTGCCATGGCCAGCTGGGCCAGCCCTGCTGCACCTGCCCTGTGCCTCTGCGGGGCTGGCACAACCGTGAGACTCTTCGTGTGTGGTCACATCTGTGTTTGCTAATTCTGTCACATCTCGTTTTCTTGTTCTCCCGTCACAGCTCCTCCTGCTCCAGCACCTTTCCAGGAGGGGTCTGATGTTTGCACAGGTGCTGACAATGCCCACAGTGATGGATATTTATTTTTGTATGCAGACCTTCCAGAAATTTCATATCACCCTTAACCCATTACTCTCAACTCCGTATTTTTTTTCCCTCTTGAATACTTTTCACACCAATTTTTCTTTTCATTTCCCTTAGGTTCCAGCAGGCTCACTAAACCACAATTTACAGTTTCTGAAAACCAAAGGTACTTTCCTCCACTCTCACTTAGCTGCTTTGGGATTTGTAACTTATTGCCTCCTTTTTTATTTTCTTACAAAAAGCAATGTGTCCGTTACATGATGGCCTACATAAACCAGTTTTTTATGGACCTGGGGTCAGCATGCAGCTTTTTAGAAGGCATTCAAATTTGGCTTGGAAACTGAAATACTTGTGTGCTTCATTTTTAATAAAGGGAAAAAGCATCAGTCTTCATTTCTAAGAGAAAATTGGCTCGAATCAACAAGCCCAGACTTGGAAGTTCAGAGAGCTTTGTGCCAGTAAAAATAAAAAAAAATCTCATCTTGCTTCTTTACTTTTGAAGAACTGAGCAAAGATCCCTCACAGAAGTTGACAGGGCCTGCATGAATTGGAGACTATCAAAGTCTGTAGGATGCTTTTATAGTGTTGCTTGTTCTTATATATACAATAGCACATTGCAGGAGTCTCAGCTTAGTCCTTGCTGTGGGACAAACCCTCTGAAGGTACAATCCAGCTGGATAAAACAAATAAACCACAGAAGGGGACACACAGCATTAGGACAGTGAAATGGCTTATACAGTGTCATGCAAAATCAAGGGGAAAATTGAGCTTACCTGGACCCCACGTGGTGTAGTGCTCTCTTTAGTGGACAGTCTTACCCTCAAACTTTTCCCAGCCCCTCTGGATTTACCACTGCTTCACACAGAGCTGTAATACACAAGGAGACTGCAACTTGCGTGTTCACTCCTTCATGACACGACTGAAAATACTGTAGGTTCCTTAGCTTTACATCATGTCTAATAAGAGTTACACTTTAATAGGTCTGATATTAAGTGCCAAGTGACAGCAATAAGATGTGACAAATATATTTTGAGCCTGAGAGACAAGACTGTTCTGTATGTCACCTGCATTACTGTTATGCATAAGGATGCAAATAGTTGGTGACATTGGGTAACACATGGGTGATACTTAGTAAAATTATGTCAAGGTAAATTTGATTAAGTGAGAGTGACACAGCCTGATTTATGGATTCCATTGACATGCTATTTCTTCCCTGGCAGTGAGAATAATATTATTTATTTCTGCTGAATATAACTTTCCCCATTTACCACATTCTGACTCTTGTATTAAATGGGCTCCATTATAACATTATTTATATGACATCAGTACCTGGAAGGCCCAGTTAGGTCTTCTCTGGGGCATGCATAGTAAAGTACTACTGCCAAGAATCGTTGGTTGCTGAAATACTCAAGTGAGGCAAAGGGAGGTTAAAACAAATGGATTTTCATGTTCTACAGTCAAAGACACACTGACATCTTCATGCATGATTTCTTCATCTGCTCAAGTAGCTCTGGAAGACTTTTTCATCATGACTGACACGCAAGGTTCAATCTGTATCTGGTCTTGCTCCCTTTATTTTCCCACTGTTTGTATTAGCACTGATTTTTCTCTCCTGCAGCCTCCTGATGTTTCCTCCACACAGTGTGTCACAGCCTGGCACTAATGATGCCCCAGCCTGGGAAAAACACAACGGGGCATGTTTTCTTATCACCAAATAAACCTGCTCTCAGATTCTGTTCCACTAAACAATTTTTAATGAGACCAAGCTGTGTTATAATGTATTTTATGTTTATATGTGGGAAAGATATAATTAGTACTGAACAGGCTCTTGAACACAGCTCTACAAGAATTTCACAAGGTGGGGATTTTGGAGGTCTCTAATCCAGCCTCTTTCTCAAAGCAGGGCCGTATGGCCGGGCACGGCCCTCGGGGTCCCTCAGCAGGGCCAGCACAGGGGACGGGCCCTGCCCTGGCCCTGCTGCCACCCCAGGGCTGGCACAGCCAGGTGCCATCGGCCTCTGGCACCCCTGGGCTCGTGTCCAGCCCCTGTCACCAGCACCCCCAGGGCCTTTCCCAGCAGCTTTCCAGCCCCTCTGCCCAGCCGGGAGCATTCCATGGGGTTGGGGTGACCCCAGGGCACTTGGCCCTGTTGTCCCTCAGCCCATGGATCAGCCTGTCCAGATCCCTCTGCAGAGCTTGTAGAGATGGTGCAGTCTGTCAGTGTTAGCTCACTTCAGGATGTTAAAATAACACCTGACATCTTGGCCTGGTGCACACCCCCAGGTGAGGAAGAGTTCCCTCAGTGGCATGGAAGTTGACAGTGGGGGATCAGGAAGAACTTCCAGATGCTCTCTCCCTCCAGCCCCTGTCCTACAGAGTGCCAGGCTGAAGAGGAGTGAGCACAGCTTAGCACTCTGAGCGCTGTGCTTGCTCTCACAGCGTGCAGGAGGACGGGGGCAGCAGCCATTAACAGGGAGCTGCAGAACAAAAAGGCCTCACGTTCTGTGCCAGCTGCGGGCGGCACACGGGGCAGAGGGGAACAGCACACCTGTCCCACCACAGCCACTGCACACCTCTGACCTCAGAAAGAAGGGATTTGGCAGGAAAGGCTGGCCACTGCTGGTGCACCAGCTATCAATATAGTCTTAATAGAAATGGCTCCACCGGCAGCTGAGCCCAGTCCTGCCACCACAGAGAGCCGTGCAGCACTCCACCAACAAAAAAAGCTGCTGTAAAAAATGTGGTGATACATACTGTAAATAAGTGGTTTAGCGGCAGCTGTCAGAGTACCTCTGTTGTAAAGTTGCTGCTTTAAATTTACATCGCTGCAATCACAAAAACTGTAATTAAAAGCCAAGTAAATTACTGTTTGCATTTCTAATGCAACAGCAATTTCAAAACAATGTATCAATACAGAGCAACAAAGAAATTGTCTATTTTCAAAACCAGGGAGAAGAGATTTTATTCTGTGATACATGTGTGTTTCCCAGCGTGATTTTTCTTTTAATGATGCCTCATAGCAAAATAGTCCACTCTACTTACTGATCATGTTAAGCTGTTGCCATGGAAATATGAAGACCCTACTACACTCAGATGTTAACTCTTAGAGCACAGCTTTACACTTCTTTAATATCAATTTTTGTTTAAAAAGAGAGCTCTTGGCAACGCAGGATTCAGTTAGTTTCCAGCTGTCTAGCACAATAGCTGTGTAAGGAAGACAATGGCAAGGACTTGTTTCAGGGGGGTGGTAGGGGAGTACAGCCATATAGAAATATCCCCCCACATCATTTCCCTGTGAACAGGGAATTATGAGAAAAGTGACAAACAGCTCCACAGACAATGTCAGAAGTACTTCATCAGCCAAGTTCATTAAGGAGGAGAAGAAACTGAGGTATGGCTAAATACTGCTACAGCTTTGTCTAGCACCTTACTCGTAGGGGTAAAAGAATGATTACATTTTCTCCTTTCCCCCCAGATCCAGAATTTCTTTTAGAAACAAAGATCAAAGTCATAAGGAAACAACCACTTTAAAACCATGCTCGTATTTTCTCTCTGTGGGTTTTAAGTGGGAATTTTTTTCTTTTGTTTTGGGGTTAGGTAGTTTGTGTATTTTTTTGGGCTGGGTTGCATTAGGTTGAGGGGGTTTTTTAAGAAGTTTTTGGTCATCAAGGCATTGGAAAAAGCAACTGTAAATTGGCTGCCTCAAAGATGGGGAAATGAAAGACAACCAGGCTGTGATTCCAGTCACATCCCCTCCTGCCATCCTGCTGCCTCCAGAGGTTGTGCAGCTCTGCTCCAGCTGGCTGCTACAGCCAAGGCAGATATTTGGTCTCCAGTCAGCATGGCAAGGGATTTTGTACAGCAGCTAAATAAATTCCACAATTCAGACAACTTTTCTGTTTAAATGAACAAAAATGGCATAGCCATTTTACCTTTTCCCACAGCTCCTGCTTATTTCCAGACAAGTATTTCTGAAGAAATAATTCTCATGCATGCAAATGCAACTGGGTTTTGAGGAAAGTCATTCCAGACATCCAGTTCCAGTCTGCTGGAGAACCACCTGACCCTTCAGCACTGCCTCATAAAGGTACAGCAAATGCACCCTGTTCTTGGTAAGGCATCCTGATCGACAGAGGTAATATCATTATTATGAACAATGCTTCAGCAGGCATTTTTCTAAGTATTGACAGTGTAGGAATAATAGCTTTGTATTCCTGGTACCTTTAGTAATTTTTAACACTTCTGTTTGCCTGAAGTTCTTGTTGCCTCACAAAAAGCAAGCACATGCTCATATTACTTCATTTAAACTTGCACTAACCAAATACCCACATAAGTCTGAAAATATGCACCACCTTGGTGATTTATAAGTGAATTACACACCTACAGTATGTAGCAGGTATAAATCAATGCAGTAGTCCTCCTGATGCTCAGATAACTTGTTTTACAATCTTTATCTTCGTAAAGCTAAAGAAGTTGATTTAGATGGCTCTAAAAGCTTAAATGAAATACAGCCCAGGCAGGTAGCTCCTAATAACATACATCAAATCTTTATACACAGTGAGATGACTAAATCTCAAGTCTACACTTTTTCCTGTGATAAATGCGTTGCATTTCTCTTCAGCAGTGACAGAATGCAGGCCAGGCCTCTTGCTTCCTGCAAAGCTCAAGTGCTTGTTGATTTGGTGTTGGATGTCTTTAAAAACCAGCAATACCTAGTGGGGTTGGCAACTGCACTGTGCCTTGGCTATGATTGATGTCATCAATAGCCCAAACACAGCGCTGGGGGCCAGGAACCCTCCTGTGCCCTGTAAACCTGGCTTTGTCACTAATTCTCTCTGAAGAGAGAGGCAAAGTGATGTGTGTGTCTTTGCAGGCCCCTGAGTGAGATAAGGGTCAATTACCTTGCACAAGCAGGTAGAAGTTTGGTTGACTAAATAATTGTCTCAATAAATGTCAAGTGTCCTTGGAACACATCCCTTGTTGTTGGTATCAGCTGAAGATGACAAGCTTTAAATGCACTCCCTGAAGAGACATCTGAATATGTCAATGGCTGTTGGCCACTGCAAGCCCAGCTGAAAATCTGGCGACTGCTTTTCTGTTATTTTAGTTGCATGTTTGTTATTATTATTCTCATATTGCCTGGCATAATCCTTTGCTGCGTTCCACATATATCCTCCTTCCTCTCCCCAAGACAGAAGAATGCTCTTGCTTCCATCAAAGGAGAGTGACTGAAGATCAAAAAGGCCAAATTACCTGTGCAGCCATTATGAAGTCTGGCAAATCAGGGGCAGGAACTCAAATATTTCAAAAATTAGTTCAATTTATCAATCAATTGTTAGATGTCATCCCTTTCCTGGGTTGTCATCCCCGAAACTGTCACAGAAATATTTGATAAATATAGGAGGGCTATCACAGGAAGGACGAGACTGCAGTGTTAATAAGCATCTCTACATCCAACTGATACCCACTGGAGCTGAGGACCAGAGCAATAAAAGCTGGAAGATGCATTTAAGTTTCTCAGCTGCTTTGCAACATCATCAGAACTCATAAATCTGGCTTCTTAAACATGTCTCTAAAAAGAATCTGATTTCTGCACTGCAAACTTTTATGATCACTTAAAAATAAATCCAAATCACCTGACAGGTCACTAAATAGGCTCTTAAATTTGTCTGAAAATCCCATCCCACATGCTTAGATTTTTCTTTTAGTGTTCATCCCAGCGGTGCCCAGCCCAGCTGTGTGTGAGTGACCAGGGGCTTGGCTCCATGTCTGCAATTCCTGCTGGCCCCAGGAGGGCTCTGCACCTGCCCTCTCCCCGGGACAAGAGCCCAAAGTCGGGATGGAGCTGGGCAAAGGCACACACCCCTCCAGCTGCAGCCCTTGGGGACTCTGGAGCACCCGGGACAGACAAGTCATAAGAATGGGTGATGATATTAAGGCAACTTCCCAATGAAATCTGTGTCATTTTTACTCAAAAGATTCCAGTAAAAGCAGAAGTGCTTAACAAGGGGAGAAATTTAAGAGCTAAACTAAAAAAAATTTGGGGGCCCTACTCATTAAAAAGTGTTCACCAAACTGTAGTGTCTTTAAAATGGCCCTAAAACAATAGGATCCCAAATGATAACTGTAATATTTGGTTTTGTCTGGGAGAAGCAATACAGAAATAAGGATTTCTCAGACTCCTGCATTATCTCACAAAAAGGGTTATTTACTACAGAGGATCACCTAACATTTTGGTAGAAGTCATTGAAAATTCAGTCTATTTGAACAAGAAGAGAACACAAATCCTTTTAAATATATTTAATTAACAAAAAAATACCCTACCCCAAAATCTCATTTTGAAAATAAACCCTGCAGCAACTCTAGCATACAAATCAATTACCACATATATTCCTTAAGAGTTAGTCTAGATGCCAAGTGAAAATCAATGTGATTATTTGACTTTACTATAGGACAACACCAGCTTTGTGAAAGTTCAACTGAAATTTTGGTATTATTTGTACTTTCAGAGTCAAAAGAGATAAACCCAATATATTTGAATAAGTTCCCATTATCAAGGAGTTAAATACAACTCAATGTAAATAAGTGAAATTAAAGATACATAGTGGCACCTAATCCCAGAATAATGCAAGTGGGAAGGGACAGGTGTGCAAAAGAAAGCTTTCTGTTTCATTCTCTCCCTGCATGAGAGAAAAATGAACAAAATATATATGAGAAAGTGTGAGAATTTCTCAGAATCAATAGATAACATGTGTCCAAATTGCACCTTCTCATGTACAGCTCTCACTCAGCCTGTGTTTGTTCTGAGGTGTGCAAAGGTCCTTTGGGTCAATATTTTCAGAAGCAGAAGATACAGGTAAAATGATATAAAGACAAGACTTTGCAAAATCTTGGAGTCTAGAGGTATCTTCAGTAAGAAGTAAAAATATTTTTATTTGCATTTTCAGGTCTCTCAAGTTGGAGGCCTGGAGAGATACTTAGGATATTTTATTTTAGAATGAAGGTGTAGAATATACTTCCAAGGCATATTAAAATTGGAGATTTCATGGAAAGGATATAATTAAGTACACTAGCAGTAAGATAATGTGGATTGAGAACCAGATGGGTGCATATATCTGCAGGATTTTCCAACAAAGAAAAATATATTCCGAGTGAAATGAAAGTGACTGAGGCAGACATGCCTTTATCCTCACCTGCACTTATCAGCTGCCAACATTTCAAATTGCACTGCTCTAACTCGAGTGAAACTTTGCCTCTTCTTACACTGACTGGAGCTTATCTACAGCACCAAACACAATGGGTCTCCTTGAAAGATGCAGATCCTCCTTTAACATTTCTTAATTCTGTTGGATTTAAGTCAAACCCTCAGAGTGAGCACCTGTTTTTAACAGCTCATCAAGGATGAAGCAACACCCCTGTAGCATCGGCAGGCTGACATATGAACTGTGTGAGAGGTTGATATTGTGGCAGGGTGTTTAAGCAAAAAAAAAAAAGACGAATTTCCAAGTAGCTTTTCGGGAGAATTGACCAAGACAGGCACCTCCTGAATGGAAGGGGAATGTGCTCTGCAGGGAAAGGGAGATTAGCTCAGAAAGTGCCTGAGCAGCCTCGCCTTCAGCAGGAGATCACTCCAAAGCCTCTCCCATTAAACACTCTTCTGGGTCAGAAGAGCAAGGAGGCAGTTAGGAACCAGCCCCCCATTGCCTGGACTGCACTTTGCTGGGAGTCTGCTTTTAGATTTTCACGCTGTGATTATTGAGAGGAAGTCTGAGAAGACAGACCTCTTCTTAAAAACCTCCTCATTTTTTGTGATGTCCGGGCTGCAGCCTGCAGGCAGGTCCACAGGGCATGGAAAGTCAAAAGCACTCATCCTACCCCAAAGAGATGAGTTCCCCAGGAGAGGAATCAGGCACTGTCTGTGCTGTGTACCCGGGAGCAGAGGAAGCAGCTTGAATATGTAGCTTGGGCTCAAGGTTTCTTAGGCAGTGTACACAGAGCTTCAAAAACACAGCAGGGCTTAGTTCCCTCAGCATTGCCTCATGTCTCTGGCATCTGGAAAATGCAAATCCAGCAATGTGCCTCTTTGGCACTGACCTCCAGGCTGTCAGCTGAAGTGTACCTGAGGTAAATTTCCAAGACCTGATACCATATTACAGCGAGTAATACCTGTGCTGTGGAGTTGCTTCGGTGTTTTCAAATCACTTTGATACACTGGATAAAATAATTTTCATAATTATAAATCAAAATACAATGGATTTCACTGGGTACTGTTTTAAGTCAGGCATACAGCCTTTCCTCTGCTTGCTCTCTCCAGCACACCAGCTACAACTGTATAACACTGGAACTGAGCACAGCAGTTCAGCTCAGGAGAATGGCAAAACTGTCTCAACACAAGTAATTGTTTATTTTGTATGGCAGACCAATAATGGGTACAATGGCCCACCTTACTCCCTCCTTTTAACGTGAGCAAGAATGGTATGTGCAGAGGGAACTGACATTTGCCTTGCATTTGCCTTTTTGCCCTGTTAATTTGATTGATGCAATGCATCCTTCTCTTTCCTTCTGTTGCTGAAAAATATTGCAAGAATGTGTCAAGGCTGATGCACTCTCAGTCAATCAGAGCAGATTTCTGCATATAACTTCCCTGACAATGTCTTGTTTGCCCTCTCTGCAAACTTGCAGTGTTGGGAATGTGAGCACAGGCAAATTAAAGTTTAATTATTCACTTGATCTATTAGGATGGAATTCAGGTTAGTGCACCAGGCTGCCTGTGCCATTTCAGCACATCACAAGGGAGGCTGCAGAGGTAGAAGTGGATTTGGCCAGATAAAACTACCCTGTCCAGAGATTTCTGCACAACAGAAACCACAATTTCTCTGCCTGCATTTCTAGTGGCTAAAGACTATTTATTCTACTGCAGATGATCCAGTGCACAGAGTGGGGCATCACTGAACACAAGGTCTCTGCCAGAAGCCTCCACGTCGCACTAATGGTCAGAAGTTCTCACTGCTGGGAATTCAGGCTGCTGACAGAAAATATCTGTCCCTGCATACTCCTCCTTCCTGCCCTCAAGCACATTCTGCTTGTTTCCACATTCTCTCAGGGCATCTTCCATAACCTCTTCCTCACCCCCAAACTTCAGTCAGACTTGATTTCACAACATTAATGAGAATACCCTGATTTCAACAACAGTAAAAAGCCTTTGGGATTTAGATGAAGACAGAAATGTTTCTTCTCCTGAGGATTCCACCAATCTTTTGGACACCTCTTCTTTCCCCATGGCTGATTTTTAACCACTTGCTCTGTTATGGCTCTGGACTTTCAGATGATGCTGCAGAGGGGACTGATGGCCTGTTATCAGCCTGCTAAAAATAGCAACATTTCCAAGTCCTTCAGCTCTCCAAAATGTAACATGGATCGAGCCCTATTTGTATGACTTGAGGTCTGAAGGCCATTTTGTTTCATGAGCCCTCAGCTGTTGCATTTCTGTGGAAGTCAATGGAATCACACCAGCATCAAACCAGTGCAATGGAGTGGGGAACTGGGCCCTTAGAGTTAAATTCAACATGGACAAAATGCAGCTGTGAAAGAGCAGAAGAGTGACCGTGGCAACTCCTGCCACACCTGTAAGACCATCTGAACAACAACATTTAATACTTCTCAGACTTTGTCATCTCCCCTCATTTACCATGATATTCCCTAAAACCAGGGACCAAAGCTGTGTGTATGACTAAAGCACACAAGGGGTGTTTTAATTAGGGCTGATGAGCAGTGGCCCCCAGTAACCTCTAACTGCAGCTGCACGTTCTGCAGTGGTTGTGCTACAAGGGCAACGGGAAAGGCACTAAAAACAATATTGCAGGTTTCAAATTACTTGTGCTGCAGGTAATATCTCAGGCCATTGCAGCTGAAAAAACATTTTGAAATGAAATATATTTCATGATTGACCTTTTATTCTTGACGTGGCTTTGCTGTGATTCTGTATTGTGTAAGTATTTTATATGTCACTGGTCTTTCCCAAATCACATCTGTAGATTTTTTGGTTTATTGTGGAGTTTTCCTGTGTGGTTCTATGCCCTAACAATTATCTTGTGGGAAATGAAAACATTAAAGCAGAGAACTAAGAACTGGTTTAGGCCTATCTCCAGCAATTCTGCAACAAGTCTTGAAGATTCATAAAGTCTCAGGCAGATACTGAACCCAAAGCAACACACAATAGGAGCAATTTCTGATCTTGATCCTGTTTGACCACACCAGAGTGGCTTTCAAGTTAACAGGCTAAAAAGCAAGGATGTAATATATCCAGCTTAGAAATACATGCACACATCAACTAGAAAATGCAGGGGGTTTGTGCCCAGCTGGCCTGGCCTTACCTCTGTGAACTTCGGAGTATTGTTAAGGACCCAAAAACTTCATTTGCTCTCTTGGAGGTTTGAAACATTCAACACACACAGACAACTGGACTTAAAGCCCCTAAAAATGAAGAGTTAAGGGTCTCAAGTTGAGCTTTCAGAAAAAAACAATCCCTAACCTGAAACTGGTACTTGAAATTGTACCTGTTGGCCTCCTGGGTTCATCAGACCTCTAAGTGAGGGATGTGAGAATTGCACCAAGGATTCATACACAAGTCTTCAGAACATGCCAGGACATCTCTGCTTGTAAGCAATAAACTCCTACAATGTAATTTTAGTGGCACAGCAGGGTGCTAATATTCCTCCTTTCCTTTAAAAATAAACAGAAAACAAATGTAAAAGTGTTGAGTAAACATTAAAACAAAGATTAATTTCAGGATTCTCTGAGTTCCTGTCAAAACTGTATTCATATGTATTCAAACATCATCTGATAAATAACTTAACTGGAAATTATCAACAACAAAAAACAAAAGGAATGGGAAAAATAAAGATACCTGGAAAGATTTCAGCAAAGATCTAACTCTTGGAGTGTTTCCAAGAGGCAGCCTTGATTTTGATTAATATTATAATACAGCCTGCTAAAACAGCACCTCATAAATATCCATGAAGAGGTTTATTAGAGATGGTTGTAAATACTTAAAATCTTGTCTTGCAACCCATCAGATTTCAGGGAAAAAAAGGCAGTTGAGAACATCAAAAGGTGAAAATAAGAAGAATTCTTAGAAGATGTTTTCTTCCTCTGAAATATTACAATGTATCAGTCCAAAAAACATTATCCTGGAGAGTGGAAATACTACTGGAAAATGTGTGGGTTGCTTTATAAGCACAAATAGCAGAGATTTTGAGAGAGAGACAACAGCTGGGGGAAAAGAAAACCAGAAAAATATGAGATGGGGAATATATGAATATGACTCTTACTACAGCCTTCTATTTTCTTATTTCAAAACCAAAACAAAACAACTACTTGTAAGAAAATGAACTTGGTATGTATGTAAGGAAAGGGTGAAAACCAGAGAGCTGAGAAAGGAACCAGAGAAATATTGTGGCATAAACATTTTCTTTCTGCAATCATTTCATCTTGTAAGTCTGTTTTTACACATAGCATCTTGCAGTTGTAGAATAAAACAATTTTAATTTAAGCTCTGTCATATCTGAGGTTTCAATCTTTTATTGAAGTCTTACACCTAGTGTTGATGTGTTCATAGTCAAGGCCATTCCAGGCAGCACTTTTGCTGCTTTCCAGCATTCTCCTTCCCTCAGAATGGATTTTAGCTCATGAAGCCTCTAAGGCAGAAAACTGAAGTCGTGCATTCAGAGAGCAACAGGAAGGAAACAGCATTATAAAGTGTGGCACTAATGTGGCACCACAGCCACGTCGTCCTTGCAGGGGAGAAGACACCACTTTTCTGCTGGATTCTGCATCTCCTGTGGGCAGGATCCCAGAGGGGACGCTGGGGATAGAGCTGTCCTGTAGGACAGGAGCTCTGAGCACAGACTGAGACATCTGTCCTGAGGGAATCGTGAGGAATGGGAAGCAGCACAAGCCATGAGTGACCACAGACAGCTCCTGCACAAAGGGCAGGATGTGATTGCTATTCCAGCTCAGCTCCTGTCCCAGCTGCTCCCTGTGGACAGGCTGGAGTCACAGAGCAGATTCAGGAGAGAGTGGCAGCCCAACAGCTTGCTTTCAATTCCCAGTGCCTTTGCTGTGATGAGAATTTCCCATGTAAGCAGCCCAGTGCTACAAGTCCCCTACTCTCCTGACACTGTGGCAGATGCCCCAGTGCACGGCTCTGCCTGCAGCCACCAGACGTGGGAGCAGGGAGTGACAGTGGGGTGAGCTCATGCCCTGAATCCAAACTGGGGCTGCCTGTGCCCCTGGGAAGGAGGGAAACAAAAGAATATTAAAGGGAAATGACAGTGGGCTTACTCTGCCCTCCTTCTCACTTCCCAGCTTAGCAAGGCCCCATGGAAGCCTTTGTCGAGCGTTGCCAACTCCCGATGCTGCCAGGGGGGAGCTGCTGTTCTGCAGGAAAGACTGCACAAAGAAGGAGACTTTGGCCTCACACAGAGTGTTTTGAGTTGGGTACAGTGCCAGTTTGGATCACGGTGCCACAGTTCAGAAGCTGGATGCTGTTTCTTCACTCTTTGTGCTGTGTTGCATGCTTCCATCTCCCTTCCACTGTGGGAATTCATAGCATTTTGGAAGACATTTTTCTGCTTCGTTGGCATTTAGAACATGTTTGTTTCCAACATTTAGCTTTAAAGGCAAAATGCACAAGTTTATAAAGTAGTCTTCTGCAACCAAGAATTTTGGTTGGAAATAGGAGGCAGGTGAGTCATGGGAAGCAAAAGGCTAAGTACAAAAAACAGACAACAGGAAGATGAAACAAAAATGTGGGGAAGGAATAGCACACATTACCACAGAAAGAATTCATTCATTTTTTTCATAAATAATATAAACTCCAGTAATATTCTCATTGCTGGGTCAACACAGAGGCCAGTGATGCTTCTGGAAATGACTTTATGCTCACCAAATTGCTGAAATCCACGTTAGACACAGCCCTTTTGTGAAAGCACCAGCCAGGCATAGCATGTTTGGCTGGAACCTATTTTCATGCCTCAACTTCATACATACCTCAGATCCCACTATCAGTTTCATCTCTTCCTTCTCTAACCCTGAGTCTCCAGGCCCAAAGGTGCATCCCTGCCTTCTTGGAAAGCCATTTCTAGGGCAGTGCAACACCTTGGCAATGCTTTCTCTCGCAGTATAAATGATCACAAACTGAAAGGACATTATTTACTTGCTCTCGGATTCTATGGATACAAACAGATTAATGGACTATTTACAGTACGATTCCCCGTATGAAAATAATAAATACCTCTGTAATTAACTAATTAATTATGTGTAACAATGACATTGCTTTCCTAAACGGCACAGTAACCGTATGAGACAGTTGAAATGCATGTTTACTTCCCCCTCCTCTGCTGTTTTTTTAGTACTACATTTTTTCATTCAGATAAAAATGTAAGTATTTTTCCGACTTGTCAAATTTCAGGCTACTCCATTTCCAGGTGAAGTCTCCTTCAATACTAATAAAAATCCCTCAGGGAGATGAGCAGTAACTGAACACACCAGCTAAAGAGAAATGATGCGCTACAAAAATATACTTGCACGGTGTGGATGTGCAAGGAAATCTTATGCTGCTCTCCAGCTTCTACACAAACCTTATTTCCCACTGAATTGTATGATGGAGCTCTTCTCCCACCATACTTCCTTCCCCTAGGAGTAATCATTCATTTTCAGCAGTACAGCTGTTTTGATTGAGGTATTTTTTCCTGCTCCTCACTGAATGTGCTTTCTATAAGCTGGTTCACTAACCCTCTGTTAAAAAGGGAAAACAGGGAAGAGCTAATTCCTGACCTGACACACTTCTAAGAGAGTATTTGGTATGGAAACACAGCATCAGCTATCATTTATTGCAACAGGAAACACAAAGAGAATAAACTCTTAGAAACCATCTTTATCTGAAATTAAAGGACAAAAATTATGGAAATGACACTCCAAACTCATCATCATGGGTCCAATCCTATACATGCTATCATGACCTAAAAGTGCAATTTCGCTGAACCCAAAATATTCAAATATTCACAGATGCAACTAGGGCTGGTACAAACTCTATTTTAGGAAGCTCAGAAGCTCTGTGATATTCTGAGCAGTTCATTCAAAAATTAATTTGAAGATAATGGGGTTGTAAAGAGTCAACACTTGTAAAACTCCAGCCACTAATTCAACTTTTAAACAAGAAATTGTCAACTAAATTCTTAAAGCACTAAAGCTTGACAGCTCTTTCCTGGGAAACAGAAGCCTGTTACAGCCTATCCTTAAGGTGAAGAAATTCAGTCTGAGGCAGCAGGCTAGGAAATGGCTCCTAAATCCATGAGTCCCCTGGAGGAAGTGTTCTGCTACCAGCTACTTCCCATTTAACTCAGAGAGTGCCAATTCACAAAGCTGTGGTACAATTACATAGAAAATGAGAGAATTTTTCTCCAGTAACCCCAGTGAGTCAGAAACACCGTGTTTTGAAAAGACATCATCAAATAGTTGATCTGATAGGAAGTAGGGATGAACAATTTTAAGGTGCACACCACAAAGATGCATTTGTGTCTCAGAAGCTCCAGTCTGACCTTGGCACACAGCTTGAGAGCCACTCATGGCTCTGTACTGCAAACCCTTCCCAATGTGGAGATGTTTTCCTTACCTCTGTCTCCTAAAACAGGGGCTATACACTCCCAAGGCCCGTATTCCAGTGCTGCACGACCAGCTTTGCTTCCCAGTAGTAACAGCACTGATAGAAGGTTCTCAGACTTTCCATGGCGAAATACACAGGACTGGGTCGGATAAATACTGAAATATCCAGCTAAAAGCCACTTGGCCATTGCACCTCAAAAAGTTGTCACCATCCGGAAATGTGTCCCATTCACAGCATGTACAAGATTGTGGAATGTTTCTTTAGATATGGCTTAAAATAACAAGCCAGGCATGGTCTGCAGGGACACGAATCAGCTCCTAAATCCACGATGCTTTGTGTGTGGTTACACAGGAATTCCAGCCAAGGGCAGGGTGTCCACTTAGCTTTGTCTGCCTAAATGAGGCCTTGTGAGAAGGTCTAAGTATCCAGGATTTATACAACATTTCTTTACCTTTCAGTGATTAAAACGCTTCTGTGTTTTCATCTTGCCTAAATGAGAAACTTGCACTTTTTAGAACCATGAAAAAGTAGATATTTGCAGGCTGATACAAATTCTCATATTTAAAATAAATGCACATACAGGAGATTTTGTGTGAAATTCGTGCCAAGTATCTGAATATTAAGACTATAACACTGGAAGGTTTATTACATAAATGAGAAATCTTAATCATTTTAATCTCTCTGTGCAGTTCTATAGCCTGGCCTTCAAAACTTCCTGTAAGTAAATCTAAAACTCAACATCCTTTCCCTTACTTAATCAAAGCAAATTAAAACTGATCACAGCTAGGGAACTGTGCCTTGAATAACAGAGAAGGGCAAGAGCATGGCTTCCCTTGCATTTAGAACAGTTTACTAGAAACAGGTTTAAAACCTTTTAATCAGGTTTAGATTGGTCCCAAACTGGTTAGTTCCTTCCATGACGACAATATCTTCAGTGGAAGATCAGGTGAGGAACATGGCTAAATTTTGCCACAGTAGCTGTGGATCAGGCAGGAACTGATTTACATGCATGGAATTAAAATTAGAAGTGACATAGTAGTCGAAAATATGCCCTCCTTGCTTAATAAACAATATTCAGGGAAAGTTTTGTACATGCCAGATGGTTTCTCAGGACGTGAGGGAAGGTTTCAGAAAAACATCTTTGTTGGGGCATGGAAAAACCTTGTGGCATGGGTAGAGTTAACTCTGGCTTTTAGAGCATTGTAATCTACCAGACTGTTAAACAGTGAGAGGGAATTAAGTGACCTGAAAATGGCATAACTAATTGTAGAGTCTTGAAAAAATAACGGCAACGTGGAGGTTCATGAAATGTGCATGAACTGTATCACATATTCATGCCCTATTACTGTGAATTCTGAAGTGTCTTACTGTTCAAGATAATAGACCTTGATTCAATTCAGTCTGATGTAGGATGAATTTCATGTGCTAATTAGTAAAGCATTTCTTAATGATTAGGCAAAAGTAGATAACATCTGATTGAAAACCTAACTGTCAGAGATAAAACAATGATACAACTCGGGGTGGAAGAAATGCCAGTCAGGCTGAATTCAGGTGTCTTAATTATGATAATTAATGATTGTATTCCCTATATAGATGAACTCAAACAACATGAAAAGCATATTGTAATTAAAGTGCTTTTGAAAAGCAACATTTAAACAAATGCCATTGGTAATATTAATTACTTTTCTCATTTTCCATTTCACATTTGATTGCATTGGTTCAGTTTGGAGCTAAAAAGGAAAGACTGGGAGCTACCACAGTTTCTACTGAAATAAGAACTTTGCACTACACAGAAAGAGGGCTTAAAAGACCCTAAACTTTTACCACTGCACATAATCAGTGATTTTTCTCACAGAATGAAAATATAATCTCCATTAACAAATTACTACATTATGTTTTTCACCTCCAATATGCCATATTGATGTATTTCTTCCCAGGACAAAAGCCAAACTACAAGTGGATGTGGTTTTGGAGAGACCAGAAGAAGCAGCAGCTGAAAGAAAAAGCTTTTTAAGATTATATCTGTCCAGGAAATGTAATTTGTGTCCTAAAAGAGACAATAATTTTGCTTTTTCTCTTTTAGCTCTTCGAGTTTGCTTGTGATTTGATTTTGGGATTTGTTTGGTTCCTTTTTCTGAAGAACCAACACCTTCCCAGAAAGAGCTGGATTTCATTTACAACAATGGAAGAGTCTTTTTTAAAATAAAACCAACAGCCATTTATGTTTTGGGTGCCCTAGGCTTGTTTGTCATCAGCTCTGTGAAAATAGCTACTTGTCCCCAGGATTCCTGCTGCTCTAAAACACATGGTGCATTCAGACATCCTTGTATAATGCTTATCCTGATCCCATCTTGTAGAGACCCTGTGGAATCTGCACATGACAACAGATCAAAATTATGTTTTAGGATAGGTAAGAGGTGTATCAACATGACCTTGTCATCTACACCTGCCATACTGTGAGAAATGCTCGGCGACAGGACTTCTCAAAGTAGTGTAAAGTCAGCATATTAAGGGTAATTTAGCCTGATAATAACATGGTAAGTACAGATTAGCTCCCCTGGAAGCCAATCCTGTACTGATTACAATTCTACATAGGAGATGAAACGCAAGTTAGAAAAAGTTTCACAAATGCAGAGCAAAATGACAAAATAGAAGAACAAAGAGATCAGTGATAATGGGTAAAATCTTGGCCTCAGTAAGGTCAAGAGCAAACTCCCATTGATTTTAATGATGCTTGATATTTCTAATTCATCACCTTTGAAGTGACACATATACAAATACCAGTCAGTATGGAGAAGTGGCCTGCTAAATCTCACCTCCACAAATGGGGGATTTTTGCTGTTTGTAGTCAGCCACCCAAGAAATTTGCCAGCAGGCTTTGAATGTATACTTTGAAGTGATTCAATTCCATTAAAGTGTAACTTGCTCATTTCACATTTTTGAGCTTCTTAAAAAAGCCATCTGTAGTTATTCTTCCAGTCAGAATAACCATTTTCAGTAATGGAAAAATGAATTATCTAGGGAAAGCCTGGAAATGTCACTGTTCTGGATAAATACTATGTGTTCCTTCCCCCTTCCTTGTTTCTCTCCTGCCCTTTGCCATTCTCATTATTAAACCCTGTTTCAGCGGCTGGATCTCTCCTTGTTTTCACTCTAACCCTGACTCATGAGAAACCATGAGCTGATACCACCAAGAGTAGCCCAACAGGCAGAGTTTTGACTCTTTGTGAGGCAGCTGCTGGCTCTGCATTGTCCTGTATGGTTTTTGAAAAGAAGGAATCCAAAAGAGCAGTTTATTCTCCAACATGAAGAGACAGCAGCTGGAAAAGTCACGCCTTTTTTCTGTCAAAACCTCTGTCCCTCACCGCTCTAACTCCCAGGCAGTTTCTCCTGTGCTCATCTGGACACTTTGCACCCCCACTGTTACCCACAGCACTCTTTCTAGCTCACCTCCCCTGTTCTCTCAGCACAATGGATGAAAATTCAATTCCATTAATAGCTAGGCTAGCACTCCTGTCAGCTTCCACCAGGCTGAAGTTCTGCTTAATAAGCACACCCAGAGTGTGAGTCTTTCCTGGAACTAATTGTGCTGTGACTTCCGCAAGAGGACTCGGACAGCTTCCAGGTGTGAGGAGCTCCAGCACTGCTTTGCCCTCTGGCCATGAGCCCAGGCTGTGACAAAGGAGTGGCACACTCTGGTGTGGGACAAGGTGGCACCACGGTGCTCACCTGGCGTTCTGAGCCACCTGGGACAAGGACCACGCTCTTGTCATGGATCGTGTGTGCTGCTGACTGCCCCAAATCCTAGAATTTGTCACTGGAATGGTCAAAACCAAACCAAATCAAGCCAAACACTGCTTGGTCAAAAGCAACTCGTCTCAGAGAAATCTTTCTACAGGATTTTTTATTTTTTTCCTTGCTTTTTTAGTTCGGTCTTTTCTTTCTTCATATTTTTCTTTTTTTTTAAATGAGATTTTTTTGGTGGGGGTTTTTATTTTTTTTTCCTCAAGATTCATTTATGAGAAGAGTTATACAAAGATTTAAATGAAGACAATTGAGGGCAAACTAAAGTTACTCACAGCACCATGGGAGCAGGTTGTGAACTCTTAAATCAGGCACTTTTAACCATGACCTGAGGGCACAGTGTTGTCCCAGCTGCTTTCACTGCAGGGAACACCTTCCCTCACCTCTGTTTTAAGGAGGCTAATGTGACCCCTTTTATATTTAGCACAAATATAACAAAACACATGAGAACACTGCACAGCCCATAGCAACGGGACAGCCAAGGAAACATTTCCTACAGAGAAAGATTCCTTTTCACTTTCAGCTCCATGCCAGCGAAACAATATTTCCCCCTCCCTCTAAGCAGGCTGCTGTTGCCCACACACGGCTGCTCACTGAGGTTATTAACATTCCTTGTTTGCAGCCTGAATCCCATTTGTATGGTACAAATTATGGCAAGTCTATTTCCTAACGTAATGGTTACCAATTAAATATCACCCAAGACTCAACATTTAATCAACCTCTGCCTTTTTTTCCATAAATCCGATAAAATAATTTAAGTTCATCAATGATTTGCATTTTAGAAGTGCTTCAGTGCCTGCAAAAGCACAAACGCCAATCTCATTGTTCACACATACTTCCAAGGTTCAAAACAATTGAACAGAGAATTAATCATGCTGGGTGTATTAAAAAAAAAAAAAAAAAAGACAAAAAAAAGACAAAAAAGAAACTAGAGGATGCTTTTCAGGTTATTATCTTGGTTTACAGACTTAGTGTACTCTGTCTTTGAAAGTGGGGTGTCCTCTGCCCTTTTCCTCTACCCTTGACCAAGGTGAGTCATTTTGAGAAGTGAGCAGATTCAAGGACAGGAAAGAATCTCTGAGCTCTGGTACTCTGGTATGCAATTCAGACTACCTCTGCATATCCCTTCTTTCCTGTTATGATATGAAAATTGAGCCAAATCTCTTGAATTTTTTTTGATTTGTAATCCAGAAGTGGCTGTCATATACCTGAGTTACAGGCACTGAGTGATGCTGTGTGCACTGCCCTTCTAGAGGGGGATTGAGGCACGGTGCTGTGCAGTGCTTTGGCCTCACCATGGTCACTGCACCTTTTGAAACCACGCGGTTGGTAAGATTTTACCTCTCAGAATTTCTGGGCAGAGCGTGGTGCTGATAACACCACAGCTGTGCATTCTATCCCTGTGTGGGCCATTCACTCGAGCCAGACTCCAGGATCCTTGTGAGTCCCTTCCAACTCGGAATGTTAGCGTGGAAACACACAATCGCAGAATGATCATATGCCGGTGCTTTTATTGAGAGCTCTGGGAATCAGGGGTACAGACCCAAATCTCTGACATTGATTCACAATGGAGAAGCTTTTATACTCTTTCTGTTACATAAATATATATTAATTATTAAACCCATATTGTTCTATTGTATGCATTGATTTTACCCAACCATGAATTCTTGTGATTTTGGTCAAACAGTAATCATATTCAATTACAAACAACCTTTCATCTAAAAATCACCTGATGGGTATTCTTCCCTGGTTTATTACCCGGATAGAGTCATACTTGATCTGGGTAAAACAATATAGCTATAATTATAGTAAAGCTAATGTTCTGTTCCCAAGGTCCTGTTTCTAGCAGTTTCAGTTCTTCACCCCCCAGTTACCCATTTACAATTCTTGCAATTTTTAGAATTACTTTAGCCCAATACTATCAGGAATATCCTGGCATTCTGTCATTCTGTGAAGTTTGTCCCCTTTGAAGCCATCAGCTCCACTTCCATTTCAGCGCCCATTTCCCTGTTTGCTGCCTGTCCTTGAGCATCACCCCTCACACTCCTCGGGCGCGCCCGGCACCGCTGTGGCCGTGAGCGGCCCCGAGCGTGGCACGTCCCCAGCCCGGCCGGCAGGCTGGAGCTGAGCCGGTGCCCTCCGTGCCCAGAGCCGCGTCAGGCTCCATGGCTGTGGCCCCATCTGTCCTTGTGGCACCTGAGCTCTGGGCTCCTCCGGAGGGAGCGCAGAGGTGGCTGGTCACGTACACCCAGGGGTGCCGCGGTAACGGGCCGGGGCCGCGGGGCCCGCTCGGCCCCACACGGGCAGGCCCTGC
>VYXD01005299.1:948617-968354 GCA_013397195.1 Hylia prasina
CTCGTACTTCTGAGAATGGGAAATATATATATATATATATATTGCATATTTCACTCGAATAATAAAAGAGCCACACACCCTCTAAATAGAAAGCAAAGATATATAGGCATGAACTTCAAAAATAAATAAGCCTGAAAGGATTATAGAATGCATGCTTCTAAGGAGATGTTCTCTACTTATAATATCTTATTTTCTGAGGCAAATATTAGATTAGTTACTGGCTGGTACATGAAGAAAATGCAAAATGGAATAACAGTGATAAACTTTCTGTCATTTCTGAGATGAGATCTTCATTGTAACAAAGAACATGTTTTAAACTAATCATGGGAGAATGTTTAGTATGTGCTAGAAGATCTATCTGAGCTGCCTTTGGGATCCTAACATGGAAAAAACCCAAAGTTTAAAAATTCAAAACTAAAGCATGGTCATTTCTGTTTCTAAGTTACTGCCATGAATGTCTCAAAGATGCTGAATTCAGTTGCCCAGCAAATCTTATCAGGATGGTATTTAGAATGTCAAAAATGCTCTCAGAAAGATAACGAGGATTTAACAAGCACCATCAATCACCTCCTAACAGCTGAAAGCCCAGCTGATATCACAAGGTTATGCAGGAGGAGCTAATGAAGTTATGGATTTCATTTGGCTTGCAGAGCTATTTCCTTTTCTTTTATTAATTTAAGAGATGACTTTATATTAAAAAAATTGTTTGCATACAAACTTAAATATGATCCTGGTCTACATGATGTTACCTCTTTGAAAACCCTGTCATTTGAAATTGTACAGGAATTGAATGATCAGGATTTCTCTGAATCCCAGATTCTGCCCTGCAGCTTTGGATGGTGATTTTCCTCTTCCTTTTTTTTTAACGTTATAGTCTTACTTGCCATAGAACTGTTTTCAGCTACTATGTTTTATAATTAAAAAATGTGTTTATGTACCCCAGTCCTCCCACTAAGGCTCTGATAATGGAGCAGAGGCGTTGAAAATGGTCCATCCACTCCTGCAATTGCTGGGAATGGGAGAGCAGGGCTGAACAGCACAGCGAGAGGGATATTGCTTTGGTGCTCCTCTTTGCAGTCTGGGGCCCTGATCCTGCAGACATTTAGGCAGTTGAGCAATTTTACACAAGTGAATAATCTGATTTAGTTCAAAGGGAGTACTCACATATGTTAAATGTCTCACCTGCTGTGGTGGTTTAACCCCAGCAGGCAGCTAAATACCACAGTCACACCATCCCCTGCCGTGGGAAGGGAGCAGAGCAGGCAAACAAAGGTAAGGATTGTGGGCTGAGACAAGAACAGCTTAATAATTGAAATTAAATAGAACATAATCATCTTTACTGTAAAATAAAATAATAAGAATTTNTTGAGCATCACCCCTCACACTCCTCGGGCGCGCCCGGCACCGCTGTGGCCGTGAGCGGCCCCGAGCGTGGCACGTCCCCAGCCCGGCCGGCAGGCTGGAGCTGAGCCGGTGCCCTCCGTGCCCAGAGCCGCGTCAGGCTCCATGGCTGTGGCCCCATCTGTCCTTGTGGCACCTGAGCTCTGGGCTCCTCCGGAGGGAGCGCAGAGGTGGCTGGTCACGTACACCCAGGGGTGCCGCGGTAACGGGCCGGGGCCGCGGGGCCCGCTCGGCCCCACACGGGCAGGCCCTGCGGGAGCCCGGGACACGGGCTCTGTCCCGCCCCGCGGGCACACCTCGGCGTTCGCCGAAGGGCACACTGCAGAGCGGTTTGTCACTGGGGTGCCACAGCTGCTCCGCGATTTCACACGGAGGAGTAGCAGCCGCCCGGCTCCTTTCAGCTGAGTGCCCTCCCTGAACGTGATCTTATTGACAGATTTCCTCCGGAGCTCCAATAACCTGCCTGCACAAAGACAGACTTTTTTACACTTCGGCGTTAAAAGATGATTTGTCTATTTAGGAAATGCATGCATTCATTGAAAGTCATTCTAGGCAGAGTGGAGAACTGACTGAAATGAATTAATACACCTAGCAAACCTTTTTTAAAAAGCTCGTACTTCTGAGAATGGGAAATATATATATATATATATATTGCATATTTCACTCGAATAATAAAAGAGCCACACACCCTCTAAATAGAAAGCAAAGATATATAGGCATGAACTTCAAAAATAAATAAGCCTGAAAGGATTATAGAACGAGTGCTCCTAAGGAGATGTTCTCTACTTATAATATCTTATTTTCTGAGGCAAATATTAGATTAGTTACTGGCTGGTACATGAAGAAAATGCAAAATGGAATAACAGTGATAAACTTTCTGTCATTTCTGAGATGAGATCTTCATTGTAACAAAGAACATGTTTTAAACTAATCATGGGAGAATGTTTAGTATGTGCTAGAAGATCTATCTGAGCTGCCTTTGGGATCCTAACATGGAAAAAACCCAAAGTTTAAAAATTCAAAACTAAAGCATGGTCATTTCTGTTTCTAAGTTACTGCCATGAATGTCTCAAAGATGCTGAATTCAGTTGCCCAGCAAATCTTATCAGGATGGTATTTAGAATGTCAAAAATGCTCTCAGAAAGATAACGAGGATTTAACAAGCACCATCAATCACCTCCTAACAGCTGAAAGCCCAGCTGATATCACAAGGTTATGCAGGAGGAGCTAATGAAGTTATGGATTTCATTTGGCTTGCAGAGCTATTTCCTTTTCTTTTATTAATTTAAGAGATGACTTTATATTAAAAAAATTGTTTGCATACAAACTTAAATATGATCCTGGTCTACATGATGTTACCTCTTTGAAAACCCTGTCATTTGAAATTGTACAGGAATTGAATGATCAGGATTTCTCTGAATCCCAGATTCTGCCCTGCAGCTTTGGATGGTGATTTTCCTCTTCCTTTTTTTTTAACGTTATAGTCTTACTTGCCATAGAACTGTTTTCAGCTACTATGTTTTATAATTAAAAAATGTGTTTATGTACCCCAGTCCTCCCACTAAGGCTCTGATAATGGAGCAGAGGCGTTGAAAATGGTCCATCCACTCCTGCAATTGCTGGGAATGGGAGAGCAGGGCTGAACAGCACAGCGAGAGGGATATTGCTTTGGTGCTCCTCTTTGCAGTCTGGGGCCCTGATCCTGCAGACATTTAGGCAGTTGAGCAATTTTACACAAGTGAATAATCTGATTTAGTTCAAAGGGAGTACTCACATATGTTAAATGTCTCACCTGCTGTGGTGGTTTAACCCCAGCAGGCAGCTAAATACCACAGTCACACCATCCCCTGCCGTGGGAAGGGAGCAGAGCAGGCAAACAAAGGTAAGGATTGTGGGCTGAGACAAGAACAGCTTAATAATTGAAATTAAATAGAACATAATCATCTTTACTGTAAAATAAAATAATAAGAATTTGAGTGGAAAGAGAGACAACAAAAAAAAGACTATGAAAAGAGAAATAAAACCCGAGAAAGACAAATTATTGACAATGGAGTGCTCACCACCCCCTGGCTGATGGTCTGGAATATCCCTGGAGCCAGCTCAGATCAGCTGCCTTGGCTGTGATCCCTCCTGGCTCCTTGTGCCCCTCCTGGCTAGCAGGCTTCAGGGAAACCGAGGAGTCTTGGACCACACAGCAACACCCAAGCCATCAGCGGGTTATCAACATTATTCTCTTTCCAAACCAGCACCACAGCACTGTGGCAGATAGGAAGAAAATTAACTCTACCCCAACCAAAGCCAAGACACCTCCCTGCTTGCTCCTGAGCTGGAGACCTGCACTGCACCCAGGCTGTGGCTTTCCGTGCAGGGAACTTCACTGGATGAAACCCTGTTTTTTAATTTTCTCTTAATGGTTGCCAAAGGAACAGTATCACATTCTCTGATCTACTTTTGTGAAATACAAAACAAGAATTTGCATTGCTAGAGTGCACATGAAACTTAATTGGAAAGGGTATCTGGGCTTCAACTTCAGGAAAAGAAAACAGGGCTCAAAAGCAGAATAAAATTGTTAGGATATAACAAAATATTTTCTGTTACATGGTGCATACATTCCGCTCATATGGACTTTGGCCATACCTAAAGGTGATGTTAAAGTGGGGTGTCATCAAAAAATGACTCTGAATATGTAAGTTTCAACAGCAAAATCTCTCAGGTTATTTACAACACTTGCCATCTATTAATGTCTATATATATGCCATCACAGAGCTGTGATTCCATGTGAATTTCCATAGCAAAATTCCATAAGCAGATAACAGACAAAATCTTTGACATACTTAGCAAATATTATGGGAAGACACAAGATTTCTGGCTGCAACCAAAAGGCAAACAAACGTTTACCTTGTAGAGTTTACCTCTGAATTCTTGATACTGATACTTGGGTGAGTTAAATACTTCAAGGAAAATGCTGCATAAATACAGTACAGACCCACTGTCTTCTAATAGGAATCAAAAACCCCACACACAGTGCTGATTTTGAAATGTTAATATGCTGCTGTTATACTCCTTCAGCAAGAATCAGCTTCTCCTCTTCAGAGAGCCTCAAGGGCCTCTGATGTGACCCAAACTAAATCATCATTATTTAGGTATTCCCCTTTGCAAACACAACAGTGAAATCCTTTGCCTTCTGTTGCAATTTACATTCTCTGCTCTGCAGGAACAACTTCATTTAATAACTGCAGAGCCTCAGACAGAAGGAACCCTCTTTAACATTTTGTCCAAGGAGCGTCAGAGTTTGTACTCTGGCCACACATCACTGAGAAAACTGCTGGTCAGATGGAAGGGTACCAAGAAACCCTCACAGCTCCATGGACATGAAACAGTAGTGAGCTTTGTACATTAAACAGAATTATCATTGCCTGAGATGGGATTAAGCAAAGGAAGACCACTCAGAATAGCAGGGAATAATTAAATATGGCTGAGTAAATATCTAAAAGAATATCCTGAAATCAAGTGTATTAAAATAACATTATGCTGGTTATGCTGATTAAAGTAACAAATATTTTGAATATACTTCAATATGCAAAAGCCAGAGTGATTCTAGATGGAAGGTGTTGCTCCCAGAAGAGCAATGATACCTTTTGTCCTTTTGTTTTGGTTTTTGTCCTCACATTCAGGCTATAGAAGATTTTGTGCTACAACAAGCTTCTGTAGCCATTTACTGGTTAATTGTTTAGGTTGGAAAAGACCTTTGAGATCATTGATCATCGACCATTCCCCAGCAGTGCCAAGCCCAGCACTGACCCCTGCCCCCAGTGCCGCAGTTCCAGGGATTTTAAATCCCCCAGGGCCAGGGGCTCCAGCACGGCCAGGGCTGGACAGAGGGGGACAGGTGTTCCCTCTGCTCCTGTCCCTGTTCCCTGGGCGCAGAGCCCGACCCCCCCGGCTGTCCCCTCCTGGCAGGGAGTTGTGCAGAGCCACAAGGTCCCCCCTGAGCCTCCTTTTCTCCAGGCTGAGCCCCATCCCAGCTCCCTCAGCCCCTCCTGGGGCTCCATTCCCTTCCCCAGCCCCGTTCCCTTTGGAAGCAACACAAAGCCCTGCCCCAGACATTTCCTAAGGCTGAAACTCAGTTTGCAGGGCCATGAGTGATGTACAAAGGCAGAGGGACTGGAGATTCAGGTCCCAGCTGAGGAGATTACCCTCCAAGCAGGGTGGAAGCATCTCCTGCTGCCCTTTATTAGCAACACACACATCCACACATGGAACCCTTTGAATAATTTACTGGAAAGAAACAGATCAGCTGAGTCAAAGTCTCATTTTGTAGAAAGGGCACCAAGAATCTGACCTTCAATATTATACAAAGAGCTTATTTCCCAGTATGTTCATGGAAGTTATTTTTGACCATATAGAGAGTTTTGTGTCTGTGGAATGTTGAGACTGAAGGCTTTCTCCTCGCTTCTGCTGTCAGCAGCATGTCAGCCCTAATCAGAGCTGCTTGGGAAGTTCTCCCAACCCTCTCCTTGGGCTGGTTTTTACCCAGGCTATGGCAAAGAGCAGAGAAGGAGGGCAGGAGATCAGGATTGCTCTTTCCAGCAGGAGCCCTGCAGCTACATCAGCTTAAGCAGACCATGAAACTGGACCTTGAGGTAGACAGTTTGAATTCTGCCAAAGGGAACTATGTTTTCTCCTAAGTAATTTTTTATGATTATAAAAACACATTTAAAAAATTTCCATGTGTCTGCCAAAATTTCCTGAACTTCACAGTTGAACCAGAGTTTTAAAGTCACCTCATTTCATTAGGTTTTGTAAAAAAATCTGAATATTAATTTAACAGCTAAATAAAATAAAAACTGAAAAGAAATAATTCCATTAATGTTAGGGTCATAATCTTATTGCCCTCAGAAATATCATCCCCTATCACATATCTTTCATGTTTTTTCCTTATAATATACTTTTTTCTAAAGGAGAATTACACTTATTTGAGGTTGTTTTTTGCTAAGTCCATTGTAGCGCCTTTGAAAATAAGGGTGGTAAAACATAACACACATATATGCCATATATATGGCATAATATTAAAAAAAAATCACTACCTCATTAATTTTGGGCTGGAGTAAATAATGCAAAAAACCTTCCTTCCTTCCTTCCTTCCTTCCTTCCTTCCTTCCTTCCTTCCTTCCATTACAATCTTTGAGTTCTTGTTTTTGTCCCTGTACATAGCCAGAATATCTTTACTATTTNCTTCCTTCCTTCCTTCCTTCCTTCCTTCCTTCCTTCCATAAAATTTCAGTTCAGATAGTTCTCCCTATGCTTTGAAAATTCAGATTTGAATCCAAACTCAAACTTTAGGTTCCCAGCTCTGGCCATATCACTTCATTTTGTATTATCTGGGACATATCTTCAAAAGGAAGTCTGAAATGTATAAAAGAATATTCTTGCTCTTTTTTTTCCCTCTTCATCCTCATAAAATGGAATATTTTACCTCTCAGTACATTTCTTAATGCTAGAATTGCACCTAGACAGATTCTACTACATGTTTTATATAGAACCAATAAAATACTTCTTCTAATTATACACCAAATTGATAAATGATAATTATCTTCTCCTCAAAACCAATAAACTTTCCTTTCCTTTAAATGCAAGTTTTCTCCTTCCATAGGCTTTTTTTTCCCCCATAGATTTCTCCCAAGTTTCTAAATCCAGCTCCTCTGTTTCCAATTTCCAATGTGAGATGTGAAGCCTGGGAAGAACGAGGCTCCAGCTGCAGCTGTCCAGCTGTCCAGCTGTTTCATTTAGGTAACCTCTCCTTTCCCCATCACATGTCAGAGTTCCAACATGAATGCTTGAATTTCTAACTTACCACACACTATTTTTGTTTAAATACAAAACCAGCTTCCATCAGAATTTCAATTATTAAACTCTAAGCCAGTAAAAACAATTGTCTTTCCCATGACCTACGAAGAGAAATCCTCAGCACCACTTCATCCTATACCACTACTAAGAAATCAAGGAATATGGACAGCTACACACTAAAGTTGTTTCTAAAGATCATGAAGCTTAATGGACTGATTTAATGGGCTTGATTACTGCTTCAGATCTTAGCACAACCAGCACAGGCAAAGGATTTTGGAGATCAAACACAGTCCTGGATGTCAATCTGGTGCAGAAGAGGTAAAAAAAAAAAAAAAAATAGAGAGGATATGCAACTGGTTTGCTAATTGCACATGTAAAGTATATGATTATTTGTGGTAGGAAGGACTAGACTTAATTTTGTAGTTTCTTGTTCCTACCTTTTATATCAGTAACACACAAACCCAAACTTCAAACATCCCTGAAAACTCAAGAGCTGATTCCCTGCTCAGTCTCTGGAACATCTGTGATTACAAACACACTATGTTTGCTCCTAACCCCAGCCAGAGCAGAGCCCACAATGTTGTTATGCTTCATAGTGAAAGCACAGAAGCAAATTTCACCTGCAGGCAGACTGGTGAAAGAATAGCCACACAGAATACCTACACATTCCAATAATTCAACACTTATATCTGCAGTTTAGAGAAGTTACATTAAGAAAAGTCACATCTAGGAAAATATAACCACCACGCTTCAAGCTGTGGTAAAGAGCTGCTGTTTTCCCTTTGTATTTAGGGAGGATTAAAAGTAGACATAGTAATATAAAGACCTCACAAATGAGATTTTGTTGGCTATTGGTTTGCTAGTCTGGTTTCTCCTTAAGAGTGGATGTCGTGTGTGTCAGAAGAATTTCAGTTTCTATCATAGCTCTTCAAATCAGGTCTGATCCAGCTGAGAATTTCTCACACATGACCTCTCCTGTCTGACAGAAAGACTCGCTGCTCTCAGGCTAACAGAAAACTCCAACTCACTCCCTAAAAGCTCATACCCAGCTTTAGGCTTCTGCCTAGTCTGGAGTTCATTAGTTCTTTTTTTTTTTTTGCCTCCAGGACCATCACTTCATGTTACACTGAAGAGAGAAACCCAGGAAGCTCATACCCACGTCCTGCCACAGAGATAGGGAATTCCAGCCTGGCATTGCATCCTGTCCCTGCCCCTCCTCCTCTGCTCTCCTCATTCCTCTTCCATGCCTCTGTTTGTACTTTTTCTACTTGACATTCTTTTATCACAGGTTCACTCCTACAAAGTCACAACCACAACCACCCATCTTTGCTCTCCTGACTCGGCCACAACCTTTTACACCACCTGGTTTTAGTTTTGCCAACACAGCTGGGTGAGGAATAGAAGTGCTTCACAAATGCTGATCTGGTTTCTGCTGTGTTCTTTTTACTTTTTACAAATGAAGTCCACAGCTATAGAGCATTTTAAAAGACTTGAAACCCATGCTGTGGTGATCCTGCATTGTAATAGTCTAGGGGACAGGAAAAGGAACAACTGAATTGTCAGGGTAGAGCTGGTTGGGAATATTCTGTATATTTTCAGGTAAAACCAGGGGATGGGATCTGCCTTGATTTTCCCCCTACATCTCAACTTATTTGTGCCAAAGGATGCCATGGCAGATTGAGATGTTAGGGAAAAATCGACTTCCTAACAGCCTGGGAATTAGGACAGTGAATAAGGGTATGGACATGGGTGTAAATTACTGTTCAAAGTAGGGAATAGCAAAGTCTGGAACCTGAGGCTTCTGTGTTTCCTAAGAGCAGCCTTAACTCCAGACTATTTAAGTGCTTTTTATCATACCTCTAATTAATTTTTTAAAAGGACCTGGGGTTTGTCTTCAAGGAGAATAAAAACATGCTTGAAATTTCAAATAAATTTTTCAGGGTGCCAAGTCTACTTCATACCAACGTTATGGTTTTATCATGGCTGAACTCTGTGTGCTCTAAAGGGATTAACCAAGGTCACCTTTAGGCTGTGTGTCATTGCCTTTGCTATCCTAGCAAGATGTGAGCAAATGACCCAAATATATTGTGTGCACTGAAATGTGGTGCTATTTCTTACTACAAAACACATCCATATCCTCAAACTATTGCTGGAAGTCTGCTGGAAGTAGCTACAAAAAAGCTCTTCAGCAACACCTCCACTTGCATGAGCTTCACTGAAAGGAAATTTGTGATAAGGAAATCAAATGATGGGGAAATGAAGAATCAGGAACTCAGTAATTTGAAAGCATTTGAATGGCTTTTCTATGTTTAGAGTGCAAATGACAGTAACTTCTGGTCATCTTCAAGCTACACAATTGTGTAGCTACAGAATGTGTGGCAATAACTGGTTTCCAATACTGATATCTTCTTTTAGAAAGCAGGAGCCAGTGGGGGTCAGGGTCTGCTCCCAGGTAATCAGTGAGAGGACAGGAGGAAACGGCCTCAGGTTGTGCCAGAAGAACTTCACTTTAAATATTAGGTAAAATTTCTTCACTGAAAGGGTTGCCAAGCATTGGCACAGCTGTCCAGGGCAATGCTGGAGTCTCCATCCCTGCAGGGATTTAAAAGCCCTGTGGATGTGGCACTTGGGGACAGGGGTGAGTGCTGGGCTTGGCACTGCTGGGGGAACAGCTGGACTCGATGATCTCAAAGGGGTTTTCTAATCTAAATGATTCTATGACATTTTCCTGTTTGAAAGTATCCCTTGCATCCAGGATTCTTGCTATTAACTCCAGCCCAGGACTGAGATTTCCACAGTGTCCAGTGCAACTTCCAGCTCTCACTGCTCCCAACACTGCTCTCTGCTTGGATCACATGTTTCAGAGCAGGTTCCACAGGAGTTCTCCTCTCCCTGGAATTGTAATCAGAACTTCTTGGTGCATACCACATTTCTAAGTCAAAGGGAAATTATTTCATCTCAAAAATATATCTATATCCTCTGCTTTCTAGCAGAGGAAGGCTGGCAATAACATAGGAAAGCAAAAATGCAAAGTAAATTCCAAGGTATGCAGACACTTTACAGTACAGCATATCAGCACACTGGAAATACTGGGATTATGTGTAAGCACCTGCTTAGAGGGGCACCAAAGGAGAGACATTCTGCTGGGATTCTGCTTTCCCTGGTGTCCACATGCCATGGAAGAGCAGAGCTGGGATGGGTGCTGCTGCAGGGAATGCAGCCCTGGTGCTGAGCCTGCCTCCCACGGCCCCCCAGCCTTTCTGAGCTCGGCTCCCTGGTGCAATTAAACCTGATACACTTGCCCTGCTTATTTATAGCTTTGATCTTCTTATAAACAGTCTCTGGACATTTGTTCATGCTGAGCAGTTCTTTGATCCAGGAATAAAATCACTCCAAAGTGCAGCAAGGTAGGACTCAACATTTATAAAAGTAAAATCTTGACATAAACTGTTTCCACAAACTTGCCTTCCTTGGGGACAACAGTCGTGCCTTGTTTGCTGTTTTCCTGGCAAGCTGTTTTGGGTTAGAACAGAGTTGGAATGGTAATTGCAATGAAACAAAAGGAGGGGAAGAGCAACACAGTTCATTTTCCTAGTAAAAATATCACAGAGAAATGATGAAATAATTTTGTGGAGAATCATTCCTCCTTTATTTGTTTATCTTGCCATTTGCTTTAACAACACTTGGCTTTGGGCCAGTTTAATCCAAAAATTATCATGTCCTGCAAATAATTTCTAATAACTTCTGCATTATTGAGATTAGGTTAAGTAGAACCACTCAAACTCCCTGTATAGGATTAAATATGGTCTAAAATAATGCAATGACATTCAGAACACCAGTGTCACAATCCTTTCTTTTGAATTCCCTTGGCAATATTCACACAGGGAAAATGAGACGTTTTTAAACTTCTGAATGCATTTTCTAAAGGGATTTCCTGTTTTTCAGAGTGGGACATAAGGCTGTGCAGGACTCCAAGTGCATATCTTCTTCTAGAATAACTGTAAGAGTCCAGAAGGAACTTGGGGATATTGTACAAGTGTCATCTTAATCTCAAACTTTACATCAAAGGAATAAATTATTTTGGTTAAAAGTGATATAAATGTGAATGTTATTGAGGAAATGTCAAAAGTTAGTGGGGAAGCACTGTTAAATAGTTTTTTTGTGTTGGTTTTTTGGGTTTTTCGCGGTTGGTTGGTTTTTTGTATTTTTGTTGTGGTGGTGGTGGGTTTTTTTGGTTTTGTTTTTTTTCAATTTATTTCACAATGAGGCCACTTTTGTTCACAAGTTATTTTGTTTATAATGAGTTAGCACCAAGAGTCATTAACTCTGAATATTTATTTCACTTTACATAAGATACTGGACATATATTTTCTTATATTTGCTCAAAAATTGCTCTTGTTAAACAAATTGTGTAGCTTGAAGTTGACCAGGAGTTACTGTCATTTGCACTCTAAACACAGAAAAGCCTTTCAAATGCTTTCAGATTAGTGAGTTCCTGATTCTTCATTTCCCCATCATTTGATTTCCTTATCACAAATTTCCTTTCAGTGAAGCTCATGCAAGTGGAGGTGTTGCTGAAGAGCTTTTTTGTAGCTACTTCCAGCAGACTTCCAGCAATAGTTTGAGGATATGGATGTGTTTTGTAGTAAGAAATAGCACCACATTTCAGTGCACACAATATATTTGGGTCATTTGCTCACATCTTGTATATTTGCAGTGACTATGTGCCTATGTGCAGTACTGAAGTACCAACATTAAAATTAGCATTTAAAAATTGGGTTATAAACTTAGATTTTTATCACATACACTCTCTTTATTCTGATGATTATCTGCTTAAAACTTGCAAGCATTTGGCTCACTTGAAAATCCATCCTACCAGATACATTTTGCCCATCCAGCTGGGGAATGTGCATATGTAGAAGTCACATAGGAAACACTGATTTGAGATTGAACCAATGACCACTGTCATCTTTTCAGGCCTTAAAATCTATAAGCAGATGAAAAGACTGCTCTATACGAGTTAATCTTTTGTCTACTTTGGAATTTAAGTTTCATTCAGCCATTGCTAAAGCTCTCTTTGGCCTCTCGCATTCCAAGTTTTTCTCATCTTGTGCAATGAACAAATTTTTCTTTATTACAAATTTTTTAAACAAATTTTTTCTTTATTACAAAATTATCTGCAAACTTTGGGGGTTTTAATTTTAAAATTTGGGTTTATTTCTACTTACCCAGAACTTTCTGACAGCTAGCTCTTTAGAACTCATGGAAAATGCCATGAGTTTCACCTTCAAACTCAAACAAGTAAATTGCATGTGGATATTTCAAGTATTCCTGCAATGCGGGAAAATATTAGCACTCTTTATTAAATGTAAAGAAGCAGCAAAGTATTTGAGCCTTCTGAATTCCTTGCCATTCTCAAAATGTCTTGTTCAATGTTTAAGATGTATAGGAATTCAGATTAAGTCAAATATATTTTAATCACATCAATCAAATGAAAATGTGATGAAATTACTGCATATCACAAAGGAATGTTTTATATTAATGCCATAAAAATGGTTTGCTGAATGAGGGTATGGAGGAGCTGCCACTTGAACCATAGCAGATCTGGAAGTTTGAGAATCAAGTAGCTAAGAATAACACTGCTCCATTTTCAACATACTAAAAGCTTTTTACTCAGTGGGAAACTAAGTTATTAGAAAGGGCAGTCTAAAAATGTACTGCTAGGAGATTTGGGAGTAGTAGTCCTTGAAGTGAAGATTTAGTATTGTAGATTTTACAATTTATCCATTTTTGGTGGTTGTGATGTATGAGTCACAGGGGTAATAAACCTCAAATAGGTTGAAGTAAAGTTAAGCACTTCCCAGTATCTTCTATTAATTATCTGTGGAATAGAAGAAAAGAAATTAATGCAGAGACGTAAGCCCATCTTAGAACAAAAGGAGAACACGTTCTTATTGTGATGATTTTACTGAGTCTTCTCTCACAGAAGGATGAGTGATCGAGAAATATTTAGTGTCTATAGATAACTTAAAATATTTAAATTTTTGATCATTTTTTAAAAAAATTAAATTAGGAATGTGTTAAAAAATGGAGAACAGCAGCCCAAGAATAGTGTAAACAGAACTACTGAAGGTGCTGTGTTGTTGCCTGTGCTGGAGGTCAATCCTAGCTGCCAGGCTTACCCACTGGAGTGGTTTCAAGACTATTTCATTCTCTTTGTTCTTTTAACCACAGAGTTCTTTTGAGAAGACTGAGGAGCCAATTTGTCAGGTGGCTGATGGCTCTGTGATTTAGCAGGGAGCTGATGTGCCATTGCTCAGGGACATCTCCCAGCCTTCCCTCAGCTATTCCAGAGCCAGCTGACCAAAATGATCTGTGTTTATGGTTTGATGGAGAAAGAAAGGCAAAAACAAACCCTCCATTCCCCACAGAGCCCAATATCCTTCCTCACTCATAAAGACTGATTCCTTCCTTTCCTGATGGTTTGGCACTCTGCAGGCTGACAGTATGTGGAGACAGAGAGGGACATTCTTCCCTCAGGAAGGAAGGAATTTTCTATGTGCACAGTACAAACAGGAGATTACAAACTTGGGGGGATAACTGCTGATTTGGGGTGACTTTGATAGATGGAATCAGAACTATATTCATGTTTACAGACCTTTAATAGCTCCAGATGCAGTATCCACAGTCAGGTTAATTGAAAGAAAAGAAAACCAAAAACAGAAAAAGCATTCCATTCTCATTACAAAAATATATGGTGTCTGTTTACACAAGTGTTGCCTGTGAATTTTTAAGGTTAGTTTGAAGTTTTCCATTGTAACTTCTTATTCTTCAACTCATCGGTGTAGCTAAAACCTCCAGACCTCTGTGCTTTGATCATTTCAGATTTGGACACTCTCCAACATATTAACTTTCATCAAAAGCTTACAGCTTCTTGGCAGCAATAGCACTATTTGCTTCAACCTTGCAGAGACTCCAAGAAGTGAAGATAAACTGTTTGGGGTTTGTGTGGCGAGGTTTTGGGTACTGAGGGCAGGGGGCTGCAGGGGTCCCAGTTATGTTTCCATATTTTCTTTCTTGGAAAGATTAAAATCCTTTGCTCTTTTCTCACTTTGTGAGGATTCTGTCTTAGGATCCTCAAGTATACTGATACTTGAGGAATATCAAGAATCAATGCACTTGCAAAGCAAAGATACAAAGGGAAGTTAACATCATTGATCTTTGCCCTCCTCTAAGAGAAAACACCAAGCATGACATTGTTTGTGCAACTAGAAAATGTTTTTGATGAATAGCATTTGCCAGACAAAAGTAATCCATTTTTTGCAGTTCCCTGTGTACACTCTGTATTTTAAGCTATGTAGTATCCACACTTGCCACGAAATGAATACAAGAGTTCCTAAACTTTTTCAGGGAAGGTAAAGGCTTTTATTGGGCTAGATCCTACAAGGAATGCTGGGCTGACTGGTTGAAGCAGAAATGTCCAGTTCTAAGGTTTGCTCACAATTTTTTCCTCATCAGCTGAAAGTTCTGAAGGCTCTGACCAGCAGCTTAGCCCACAAGCAACTTTCACACACAGCTGAGGCTCAGCTAAATGCTCAGACTAGTTTTCCCTCATGTTGTATTTCCTAGATCATTCTTCCACATCCCCAGTTAATTATCAACATCATCCCTGCAGATAATCTTATCAGTGGATGACTGTGTCAGAAGATAATCTTTTTAGGGGATAATCTTACCACAGAATCATCTTGTCTCAAGATAATTGCATTACAAGACTCAAGAGCTTCAGTTCCTCCCAAGAATATGGTAAATTTTCAGAAGCAGTAATATATAGTCTTAAGTTTAAAAGACATATTAAACTATATGAATCAGCATAGCAGTGGAAATCAATGTTGAGATCAATGTGGAGCACTCCTTTATCTCTGCAAAACATCCTGCACAGAAATGTTTATGAAAGAGGACTCTAATGAACAGCAATTTTGATAGTGCAGTGTATTACAGATAAACAGTCTTGAGTTCTCTCATTGCAGGCTTTAATATTTTGTAATAAAGGTTTCTCCTAGGTGAGGCTCCACTGGCATTACTTTGCAGTAGCATTTTCTGAGTTAATATTGCACGGAACTAAAAGTACAAGCCTCACAACACCATTCTTAGGTTACACTGGAGACTCCTTCACTTTTAGGTGTGGACTAAAACTCATCCAGTGCATTGCTTATCACTCACAATAAAAAAATTCCCACAAACACTGCAGACATGGCAGATGTTAACAAAGTTCTGGTAATTTCCAGTGCCTGTATCAGTCTGTCAAACTGTCACAATTAATGAAATAGTGATAGAATTAGGATTTAGGGACCCTGATCCTAAAGCCCTGCTCTCTCTAACACGTTCCAAAGCACAGAGCTAACCATCATTCTCAAGCCTGCCTTGTCCCAGACAAGGGCTGACTATTTCAGCATTCTTTCCTGTCTCTGGCCCTGTCCACGGCTGCTTCCCTACACATTCATTTGTGTCCATTCAGTTATCAAGGATTTTTTCCAAAAGCATTCAGGACAGCTTCTTTCTCCTGGTTTGACAACATGTCTCTGTCAACAGCAGGTAATGCCTGGAACAAGTACAGCAAAGTTAGAAATGTCAGTATCCATTTATATTTAAACCAAATGATCCTACTCAGAAGCTGCATCCTCAGGCTACACGGTGTGAGTTTGTAAGGACCAGCCCAAAGGAGGTGGGATCCTGACAGCCCTCTGATAATCCCACAGGTGTGAGATGAGCTGCTGCTGTTCTGGCAGCTGCCTGGTGCCCACTCCCTCTCATGGGCAGGGATGTCAGACTGCTGGCAGGAATGTTCTCCTCTGTAAGACTGTGTTCACTCACCCTGAGCCCAGCTTTGAGCTGGTTCTCCACTTTCAGTTCTGTTTAATGACTCTTTATACAGCTGCACTTCCTTTACATTGATTTTTATGGGTGGGTAGAATAGTACCCTTACTTTTTTTATTTTTTTGTTTTAACCAGCTTCTTCTGTTCCCTAACTTTTATTTCAGCCAGGCAGCAGCAAGATTGTCATGGTGTGCCTTCACTAATTGATGTTCTCCACTTCCACCACAGCCTGTGCCTGTTCCATGCCAGCTGCCTACTTTCAATTTATTTGGAGATATTCTTTATTCTTTTTCCTCCTGACCTCCATGACCCTATTTGTGCTACTGCAAAAAGAAGGATGATTGTCTAGCATCCATGAATCACCTCAACTTGATATTTTCAGACTGTTTAAAGCCTCAGCCTTCACTATTGAATACGTGTTTCGTGCATCTTTCTCCTACCATGGGGAAAACACTATTTCACTACATTACCAGTTTTATTTATTGGCTTATATTATGCAGCACGCTCCTTTATAATGTCATAAACTTTTATCAAAAAATCTATTTTTTATTCTGAATAGTTGTCCAACCCAAACTTCTTTTAAAATTAATCTGGGAAGAAAAATAGTGCCCTCTGCATCTGATACAATCATAACACAAACCTCAAAGGCATTAATGCAAGTCAGGATATTTAAATATCTTCTGCACTTACTGGAAAACCTTGGAAAACCACTGCCTTCAAAGTAGGGTTAACATGTTTTAAATACTGGAAAAATAGGATTGCATTCTTGTTTTAGAAATAAGCCTTGAAGAGGAAAGCATGGAATTCCCATCTCACAGGGACAGAAAAATAAGGCTGGGATGCAGTTTTGCAGCGGGCTGGATGTTGTGATGCAGCAGCTCTCTGCAGAGGTGGTTTTCCCACTGCACTCCCAACCACATCCTGCCTGAGCCCTGGGATCACTTCCAGACCTTCAGGGCTTGCTCTGACTTGGGATATTTTTGTGATCCTGCATATCCTAGAGCCATGCAAGGCTTGGATCTGTTTGCCAGTGGAGGCAGGAAGGTGTGATTGGTTGTGGAAAGATCTCCTCTGTAAGACTGTGGCAGTTTAGGCTTCTTTTCTTCTCTGCCAAGGTCAGGATGAGTAACACGGGAAATGAAGATGTTGAGTTTGGCCTTGGAATGTTTATTGTATCTTACCTATTTAGAGTATTTACAGGCTCACAAATCATGAGTTTAACTAGCAAGGTAGGAAAACAAGATAAAATGGAGATCTTCTAACTCTTTCCGAGGTCTTTTAAGCGATAAGTACCCAATACCAGGGTGACCCTATATTATTTATATTTCTGACCCAATAATGACCACCCAAGGCCCACAATGTGGACCTTTTTCACCCAATTACAGAAAACCACCCAAACCCATGAAGAAGGAAGAAGAAGGTGAAGAAGGACAAGACAACACCCAAAATACTCCAATTCTAAGTTTCTACAACCTCCACATGAGTTTAAGAATTCTTAAACTTCAACCAGTTTAAGAATTAGATGAAACTCTCCTTACTCCTCATTCTGTTGGTTTCACATTGAGACCTGTGTTTGCAGGGAACAGGTTTGCTTTTCATGAACCAGTAAGACCATCCACTAAAAAAAATTTCAGTCCCTGATTAAATGCAATGGCAGTAACATAATTATATTACTATCCTGCACAGTTTTTAATATGAGTTCACTTAGTCTGCATTTCACTGCTGGTGATTTAGCATTACGAACTGACTGTTTCTGTGCATGATTAGCTGTCATTAGTCAGACTTCCTTTCACCATCCACAATTTACCAATAATCCTAACATTCCCTTCTAAAGACACTTGGAATGTATTTCTGTGCCAGCAGGAGGGAGTGAGGTGTCTGTGTCAAAAGTCCCTATTTAATGATACACATGAGTAAATATTTTTATTTTTAATGAGGCAAAGCTTTTAATAATCTCAGAAAGGAGAGCACCTGCCCCAAAGCACTTTCTCTAAAGAATCCTGAAGGTGAGGAATACACAGCCCTCTCAACCTGCACTGACTGCAACTGGATTTTCAGATATCCAGATATACCCTGCAAGTCAAAACTAATGAAAACTTCAATTTGCCAGCTACAAAAGCAAAATTCCCAACAAGTCTTTATTCCATCCTTCATAGGATAGTCCCCAAAAAGTCATAGATGTGCAGAGAATTTCTGTCATACGCATTATCCCCAGAAATTCAAGTCTTTTGGGAAGTTTCCTTTTTTGTCATTTTTCCCTTTCAGAGAGTATAGGCTTCCACAGGTGTCTTCTCCTAATTTTTGTGCAACACTTTTCCATGTCCAGATTCCACTGTGTGTGGAATATAAGTGGCACAATAGAGTACATGTGATTCCCAGAGTTATTCCTGCTAGAAACAGAATTCAGTAGCAGAAGCATCTTTATAAGCCAAAAGCAATGAAAAAGTTACATTTACAGGAAATAAAACATGCTCAGAATTTCAGTTCAACCTTTTGCATGTTGTTCATCAATGTAGACAGCAGGAAATGCTTCTGGTGAGAATAATTTTTTTAAAGGAAGGGAAAAAAAGAGGGTTTTACAATTGTTGTCTCTTATGGCCTGAGTTTTTCAAATTTTACCCCATTAGTATGAAAACAGGAGTTCTGAAACTGTGTTTATTTACTCAAAAATATAATATTCATTGATTTCCTACAGCTTTACTGTCTTTTCCAAACATGATACAAAGTTCCCTCTGCATACTTTACTAGCTTTTATGCATGTTAAGCAGTTTAAATGAGAAGTTGAGAAACACAGAATAAGAAATATTATAATTAAATATTTGTTATGACAACTTTGACACACTGAAAACTTGAAGAATTAAGGTGTTAAAAATCATAGCACTTGGAGCTATTTAACAAAACTTTCAAGATCGACAACTCTGCTTTCCAGAACCTTTAAGTGTTTATTAAGTAGATTTCATAAAATATCTTTGATCACATTTTTTACAATAAAGCTTTTGCAAAGCATGCATCCTAATTGTTTATTTACACAATATTAATATTCAGGCAGAAGGATCATGGAAGCACAGTTAATTAAATACAAATTAATGTGGTGGAATATTTAATTATCTATTCTACACCTCACAACTAATGATTATGTAAATGCCTTGCATTTAATCTTGTTCCCAGGAAATTAACTTAATGGCCTTCAACAAATGAACATTTTGTATGCATTGCAGGACACTTTATCTAAATTTTAACAGCATGGTATTAGTTTCAGATAATAACATGATTACATAATTTAAAATGTAAATGCATACAATACTTTTGTTTTCCTGTTTTACTTCAGAATTCAGAGTGAAATATAGGACTATTAATACATTGTAGTTTTGAGGTCTTTGGGCTGGGATTTGGCCAATATCTATATTTTCACTTCACTTTCAGCTCATTTTCAGGGCTCTCTTTGACCCCCACACCCAGCTTGTTTCTGGGGAGGAGAACTGGAATTCTGGCTCTCTCAGCTACAGAGCATGAACCAGAGGGATACCAAAATACAGGAAAAAGTCTTGTGATAATACAGAGCTCCTGCTAACTTCCCCAACCCAGGTAGAGGAATAAATACTGAAAGTTTTCCAC
>VYXD01005301.1:0-125299 GCA_013397195.1 Hylia prasina
GGCCTCCTCCACAACACCCCCTGGAGCCACCGATAAACTCAAACACTCTTGGCAGGAATGGGTCTGCACAGACACATCGTTTTTGGAGGGTTCCACTTGGTCACATGCACTTATACCAACCACAGCTTTTGACCGTGCAGGAATTCTCTGCCTCTTACAGCCACAGCAGCAAGTGCTGCCCAGTGAGAGCCAGCCAGCCTAGCCATCAGATGTGGCCCATTATCCCCATCCATCCCCAGCACCCACAGTCATCTGAGCAGAGGTGTTGGAGGGCACTCCTCTGCCTGTTCCATTTGGTGGCTGTTTACAGATATATTGTTCACAAATGTGCTGCTTTAATGGAATACGTTGACAGGGTCCTCAGATGTGTTTCAGCTGACGTCCTTCCTCATCATGGCATACACCTTGCTTTCCTCCTACCCGGCAGAGGTAGGGGAAGGAAAAACCCTTGTCTGTGCTGAGGATAAGTGGAAATCTCAAAGACAGTCGTGGGTTTAAGAAACCAAATAAGTAGTAATTAAAAATAAGTGGGCAGAGGTCATACATTCCCTTGCCCCATCTGGAAACGCAGTGGTGGATTTAGTATGCCAATATTGACACTTTAATTAATCACTCCTTCTAAAATGCTCTGTGAGTGGAAGGCTAACACAGTCAAAATTATCATTATTAATCATACTACTAGTATCATTCAGCTTTTTATTATTACATTATCATACATTAATATTATATAAGAATATTAACAATTACGATAGTATGTCCCTTAATATGGAAAGAGTAAAAAGACCAGTACCACTTAAACACTTTTCCCTGTATTTTAGCCAATAGTCACTTTATAATTTTATCACTGAAATTAACTGCACAGTCACAGGCTGGGCTAGTCCTAATTAACAACAACAGCAGAAAAAGAAATACAATGCACTCCAGTAAATAGAAGCAGCCCCCTTTTTATCCCACCTCTCCCCCCACACCCGCCCGATAGTGCAAAATACATAGGGGACCCTGTTGTCATAGTAACTGGCATTACAGCTTGCTTTCGATAATTAATGGAGGGCTTTGCTATTACAGTATTCTTGAAATTTCACTTTCCCCTGTGCTGCACTGCAGAATGCAGTATCATTTCCCCATTCATAAATATTTCATTACCACAGTCTGCTGTGTTTCATCATCACTGATAACACTCAGACTAATCCACCCATTGCTGAATTCATGTCGCCCTGTCGGTAGAGCAACTTTCATTTCCTCCTTCCACTTCTGCAGTCTTCATTTTTCTTGTTCAGTGTTCTCCTGCTGCAAAACTGTCATCGTGGGCTAAGTACAGAGACCTTTATTTTTCTTACTCTGAAAAATAAGCGAGCCGTAAAAGCACTGCCTGAATAAATCGCGTGCAGACACACGCAGGCGCAATGTTTGCATCACAGATGTAATTTGTATGTTTCAGAAAATGGAGATATTTAGGTCAGCAAGGGAGAGGAGAATTGTAAAACGTTGCTGTGGCAGGAAACTCAGAGTCTGATTCAGCAAATTCCAGGGGTACCTTCAGACACATGTGTTATCCCTCTGATGACAGCTGTGAGGAACAGAAGTGATATTCCCATCCTAACATACTACTAGAGAACATCCAAAGCCAGTAGGGCAAACAGCTTGGTAATACATATAGCAAGAAGGAAGAAATGGCTTAATTTTTTTTTCCTTAGTGTCAAAAGCCTCAAACAAATTAACTGTGACATGCTTACATACATAGCTTTTATTTATACCAATGCAGAAGGAACTGGATTTTCCTTGTTGAGCCTCACTTGACTTATTTGTCTTCTCTTTTTAAATGCTTTTCTCTTTTATGTTGCTATCCCTTTGAAACAAGCTGGTGGTGAAAGACTAAGAGACCTGAGCGTCAATTGCAAGTTGTCTCTCCTGTAACTCTGTGATAGACTTGCCTTGGATTGCCTTTCCAGAGGAGACTGGGGAGGCCAAAGGGAAGGAAAATGCCGTTTGTAACCTGTTAGACAGAACGCTGTGCAGAATCTGGCTTGTTTTGTAATAGGTATCACAGATGGGATGTAGTTTTCCTCTGGGAGGGGTTAAATCCTGGGTAAGGAATCATGGCACAAATGAGCATTAGTGGAGACCACGGCATGCAACTCTTGACAGGCACTATATAAATGTATAAACGTATATATAAATGTGCGAGGAAAATTTGTTTCATCTATTCTGCATGTGGCAGAAATAGCTAGGTAAAAAACTGCACAGCCCATGCAATAAATAGCAGTTATTTGCCTATGCCATGCAATCTGCAAGACCTGCTAGGATGTCATTTATGTTGACACATTTAAAGAGAGAAGCTCTGAAAATCCATTTTCTTCCAAGCATCATAAAAAAGCCCTATATTTTTTTTCTGCAGATTTCCAATTCAGATTTGGCAGTTTCATGTAGCAAGAAGAAGAGAACACTGGAAGTGGATTGAGGAATTCTTTGTTATTATTTACATTTTGCAAAACAAAATAATACAATTAAAAAAATTTTAAAAATTAAATCTGCTTTTACAAATTCCATTCCTTGCCAGGTCCATAATAATCTTCTCTTCCATACTGTAATTTCTCAACCATCAACCATGAATTAATATATCGAATCCACATCAGCCCAGGGTTTTTTTCCTCTACACAGGGGACATGACTCTGATGAACAAACTTAATTTCTAAATGAGCTGGTGGAGTCTTTCACTCAGCGTGTGCCGGGATGGAGAGACTCATGGAGTCAGACAAACACCAGTTAAAGCCAAGGGGGCCTATGCCAATACTCAGAAGGGAAGTTTACAGTGTCAGTTAAATACAGGACAAAGATCCAAATTGCTTTCAGTCCTCTGTGTGAATCTCCAAGTGTCTCCTCTGTGTGGATCCCTGGTAAAAGATCATCCCTGGAAAGGGAGAGTCTGAGCACTCTTAGGGTGGGCTCAAGCTTTTGCTCCTGTAGCCCAGGCAGATGATGCCGACTTGTCTGAGCACATGATGGCCCTGTCCCCCCGAGACACCCAGAGCTCAGCCCTTCTGAGCAGCCTAGAGGGGTGGCACGAGTTCAAACCCGCCTGGCAGCCACCCATCTTCATCCTGTTGTGTAAAAGCCCTGCGCAACTTAAAGGCTCCATCTTGAGGGGCACCCTACTCCCAAGCAAGAGCAGCCAGCTGGTGATTTTTCAGCAAAGCTGGGCATGAGGAGAGAGAAACCCCCCAGTTTGCCAAGCATTTTGGGAGTGCAAGCTCAGAGGAGCTGCAGCCATGTTCCCTGACAACCCCAAATGCAAAGCCATTCCTGTGAGGAAGAGTGAGCCCTGGTTCCCCACGCAATCACTCGGCTGCCTCCCATGGTATTACTGGCATACAAATACTTGTGTTTGGCCTTCAGCCATCCAAAAGCTGTCAACATGTAGCTCTTCAACTCCACAGTTCACAGGGGCTTTCTTCCTTGTTTTTTTCAGGTTTAGAAAGGAAAAAAAGCAGGCAGATGAGTTTTGTGAAGTATCTATCTACTTGTTCTGAGAATTTGCTGTTAGTGACACGTGAAGAGAAATTACTCTTGACAACAAAGGCTATGATATCTTTTCCCTACTATTTTGGACAGAAAGACATGCTTGAGTGCGTGGGTGTAAGACAGAAAGCAAGAGAGTAAGTGCCAGTGTGGGCTTAAATGCAATTGCCATTTTATCTTGTTTTTCTTTTAAGTTTCCCTATGCTTTCCCTAGTTTTAAAGAAATTTCCTAGGCCCCTGTCTACTTCCTCTCATCTTCAGAAACTCAGTCATATTTTCACCAGTAAGTGTGGCTCATAAGGCACTTTTCTTGATTTCCTTTATAAAATCTATGATCCCTACCCTGCAACCATGTCCATTTGTATGTTGCTTGATCAGTAGGAAAGTTCTTGCCAGTTTTTCCTCCAAACTCCAAAATACTACCAGCAGAGAGCAAGGAAATTCACGTCACTTATCATGTCACCCTATAACCCCTTGATCCTTTCCCCATTTCCAAAATGACCTTTCTGACACCTTCTGATTTCCCTTGAAGCAATTTTTAGCATCTGCCTCCCACCAGCTCTCTTGCTACCAGCAGACCATTCAGTGCACTCAAGATCCCAGTCACACAGCCTGAGTGATGAGGGTGTCCTTCCCTGCTCCTGCTCTAGGCTCTGAGGGTGACTGGTGCTTCCGGGGCTGGCTGGAGAAAAAGTCCTTGTGCTAGGAATGTCACTGACCCAGGGACTAAAGGAGTACCAAGCAGCAGCACATATGAAATACTGAATAGAAAGCAAGCCAGCAGATGGTATTCATCAGCTTTCAAAACCAAGTCCTTGCAGTGGGGCTTCAGAGATGCAGATTCCTCTCCCACCCACCCCATCACCAAAAGGCCAAGGGAAAGCTACCCTGAAGCTCTCTCTCCACCGAGGTTCTCCACATTTTGGCCCATTTTGTTCACTGTAGATGAGCTGAAGAAGAGGAAATCCCAGAGCTCAGCAATGTCTCCTGCAAGCCCAGATGCAGAAAACCAGAGGTATTTCCAAGTGCAGCCTTGATGCTGTAAGTTATCCTTAGCAGAATATATCACTCTCCCCTTGCCTAGCCGCGCTAAGCGGTTCTGTTGCCATGGCAACCAGCTGAAGTTCAGGGATGGTTTCGGAGTAGCCCTTCTCCCTGTGCCACATCAGGTACTCTGGGTGGTCCCTGCCCACCTGGGATGTGCTGTGATGTCAGCACAAACACTGTCTGGTTACATATCCACACTAATGAAGTGGACTAGGCAGGGTTACCTCTGGAAGCCTCAAAACACACGGCAAAGGAAAACTGGTGTTACCATTCCCACTTTATAAGCTGGAGAATTGAGGGGATGTGAATTCTTCATGGTCTCTCTGATCAGTGTCACTGCAGGAAACAAAAAGGAGATTCCCAACTCCCTTTTCAGTCAACCACACAATTTATTATGGTAGTTATACCTTCCCGACCAGCCGACATCTGTCCTGTGTTCTGTGCCTGGACTTTGGAATTATATCCCTTCTGTATATAATAGGAATCTGGAATTTAAGTAGGAAGCAATGTTCTCTGATTCATCCATGCCATGGTTTTTCTGTGAGATCCCAGATGACATCCCTTTCCATACTTTTCCAGCCTCCTCATACCAGCAGCCAACAAAAAAACAGAGGGATGGGATCAGCAGCCTCTTGCCAGAAGCCTTTTCCTAAAGCAGGACAGTGTACCCAGATTTAGAGTTGCATCAGGTAACAGCAGATGATCCACTCAGAATTTGAGAGATTTGCTATGGCATTACTAAGAAAGGTAGAATTTCTAAGGTGCTTAAATGGAAAAGGAATAGAAGTCATTCTTTCATAAAATAAAGAAGTCAAGAAACAAACGTCCTACAGAAAGTCAAATACTAATCTACAGTCTAAGACCTGGGACTAGTTCAAAGGTTTTAGACAAAAAAAATTACATAAGAAGGTTCATTAAAAAAAAAATGAGCCACTTCAGAGGAACGTTGCAATTTTGGCAGCTCGAATGGTGGAAGCTGCTGGTGTAATCATTTTTCAGCTGCCATAGCACTAAGAACCTGCAAGCCCTGGGAAACCCAGATCATGAAGGTTTACAGTAGCTGTGATGCCTTAAGTTTTAGCTTTCATATTTTCCAGATTCTGCACTGCATTAGTATATAACTCTGAACTTCATATAAAGTGTTAGCAAGTTCTCCTCACAGTTTAGTCAGACAAAACAATCCTTTTCCAGCCTGAGAAGCAAGGACACCATTGCAGCTTCAAGTCCAAAAAGCACAAACAACAGTAAATTTAGGAGAGCAATCTGGGACCATGGCACTTCATAACTTGAAGCTGTAATTGAACAACTAACCTCAATAAGTAAATGGACCAAAACTTATAAAAGTGTGAAAACTCGTGACTCGGGGTCCATCTTGGGCCCATCTTGGGTGTAGCCTCAACTCGGCTCTTGTATTGACCAAGGTGCATCCTTTGAAGGCCTTTTAATAAATTTAATAGTAAATAAAGTAAATTTAATAATTTACTTTATTCCTTTAACTCTGTCCAGCCTGTTTCAGGTAGCCTCTTTAGGCAACAGCTTAAAGCTGAAGACTGTCACATCAGTTGTTTATAAATAAATATTTCTTTTGTTCTGTTATTTTGGAAGCAGGAGAGTGGCAGGGTTTTGTCTCAGGCCTGAATTTATGGGGTTTTTAGATGAAACACTTCAATTTCTAATGGATAAAGTGATAACTCTAGCTCCAAACAACCTCTATGAATAATATAAACATCAAAAGGAAAATTTTTACTGATTTTTGTGTGACTAGCTAACAGCCAAAAGAGCTACATCTGTAGTGACTGTTGAACAAAAACCTTAAATATTGGTAAATCTATCTAAAATATAGAGGTAGCCAGACTGCACAGTACCTGAGCTACTCAGTAGTCAATGGAATTTTATACAGGAATTTTTTCCACCTTCATTAACAAATGGATAGCATTTAATTAATTGTGCAGCTAAAAAAATATTACATTAAACACAGTCTTGCAGATCATGTAAATGAGAACAAACAATTTTTAATGCCATGTGAGTCAGTTCCATGGTGAGCATGTGGCTCCAGAAGGATGTCATGTTCAACATGCAAGTCCTTGCCTGGCTCATTTCCTTCCTCTTTCAGCTGAGATGACTCCTCAAGGCTGTTGTCTAAGAAAGTTCAATCTCACGAACAATAAACAATGCAGGACATCTGTATTTTGGCCACTTTCTTTCAGATTTGTGACTGCTTACCAAAAAAAAAAAAAAAAAGTTGTTTTCTATGTGAATGACAACCAACACATTTCAGTTTAAAATTACAATATTAAAACAGTTAATAATATACTATATATTTGGCTTTTCCAATCTGCCTGTTCTGGTTCCATACAAAAACCATACTCTTTTGCATTTTCTTATTTTTTCAAAAGGGCTCCCTTCATCTTTGCTAAATGAAACTAGATTCTCCAGGAATTCAGAGGCTGAAGTCAGGACTCTCAAGAGGGAGATAAAAACTACACAAGGAAGCCAGTCCAATGTATCTCAGCTCAGGGTCGTGCTAGTTCAGCAGACTTCTCCCTGCCCACCCAAAAGGAACCAGGGAAGCCCCATCAATACTTCCAGATACTGCTGCTTTAAAAGCAAAGACATGGGGAAAGTCAGATGCAAAATAAACTCCTGTCTAGATAATTAGTATTATCATTAGATAATTAGTAGAATCATTAGATCAATTAATGAAATTCTGCCAAACCATGACAATTCTTCTACAGTTTCAGTTACAGAAGTTATATTTTATACCCCATCTTAAATTTCTGCCATTAAAACAGGCTGTTTCAGTGGAATGATTGCTGCATTTCAGTGTCAGCTACAGCAATTTCCCATTACCTGAATCACCCCCAAATCTGACATGTGCTCTTGGATATTTAGCACTGCCAGGACACTTTGAAAGTATGTCATAACCATAATCATTACCTATGTAACAATTTTTGCTTTCCCATTTGCAATGCTATTTTTGAATAGTGCCATTGGCCTAAGGAACTCTCAATCTGGCACTTTCCATGACTATTAGACAAATCCTACAGGGTTTTTTCTTTTTGCTCTAATTGGGGGTTTTTTTTGCTCAGTTTTATCTCCCTGTTAGCCCCTAAGCTTAAAACCAGTCAAAAATTCATTACAGAGAGCATTATATCCTCGGAGCTAGAAATGGAAAAGATCTATTAGATCACCACTCCATCCTCCAGCCAGTTTACACTTGCTCCCTGAATTCCCTTTCCTAATGCTTTGTCCAGTTTGGCTTTAAAAAAGACAAAGCAGTTGGGTTCCTGCGCTTTCCCTTGGGAAGCTGTTTCACAGCAAAACACATCTCACTGTCAGGAAATTTTACCTTACTTTCAGTCTGACTGTCACACTATTAGCCCCTGTTATATCCCTGCGTGTCACACCAAGAATTCCGCTCTCACGCTCGGGAGAGTGGGAGGGTGTTCGTGCTCATCAGAGCGCTACATGTCTCACAAACCACACACTTGTTAGTCATTCCTGAGCTGGGCTCTGCACCAGTTTATATTTGAACTCATCTACCTGTGCTTCCACCTCTCCTGATCAACTCTGTCAACTCCTCCAAAAACTTCCCAGATTTGTCAGTACCTCTCTGGTTACCGGGGGCCTGGTTGACTGTGCTGGATATTTTGGGAGGAAGGACATCAGGCAAAGCTAGATGGCAGGTTCAAACCGACCCAAAGCATACATCCTTTTTAACACAGCTCAGCTACATTCAGCTTTTTACCACAGGACATGAATGACAAAAGTTCACGTGGGCACAAGGAAAAACAGAATAAGTTAACGCAACAAAAATAATTCATTGAGAGCTCCTGCATCTATAATCTTGCATGTAAGAGCCTGGACTGCCAAGCTAGGCTCATCATATGGAGACAAGAACAAAATGTTATTTGATAACTTGAAATGCTTTCACATACACTTGCCAGCCTTTCACAAGAGGAAATGTGTCTCAGACACCACCACGTGAATCTCAGCTCTCGTGGCACCCCGATGCAAGCACTGGGGTGTGCACTGGCCATGGTGCAGACAAGGACCAGAGGAAGCAGGAGCACTGCTGTTCTCTGCACTCTCATGTCCAGAGAGATGCCCTGCAGGGCTAAGCCTTACCACTAAGCATTTCATCCCCTTCCTTTCAGCAGATCTAAGGTGCCCAAGAGCTCTTGATAGGGAAAATTAGATCTTCTGGCAGACCAGGCACACTAAAGCCCCAGGCAGAAACTGTGTAGCTCCTGACACAATTTCAGTACACACCAGACTGAGATCCTTGCAGAAGACACATACACAGAGGACCAAGGTGCTGTGAATGTGCTGCCAATTTCTTGCTCAGCCTCACTCAACATGTGCTTTGAAAAGAAAAGAGTGGAAGTACTGGGAAAAGCAGATGCCTGGTGACCCTCGTTGCCTCACAGTCTCCTTCTTTCATCCTTGGTCTCTCAGCCACTGCAACACTTGTGGTTGGATTTTGGTGAAGAAAGCTTCCCGTGTAATGCATTAAATGCCACTGCAATGCAGAGAAGCAAAGAAGTGGGGCCCAATCCTAGTCCAGTGCTGTAAGGATCAGGCAAAGCACTGAGATCCTCCTTTCCCTCACTCCTGAGGGCACATGCCACATACAGAATGAGACTCAGGTACTGCATCAGAAATCTGTGAGATAAGGCAAACCCTTCAGTCTCTTCAGCCCTCAGTTTGTGTGTCTGATAAATGTGTATCATTCGACCTTCACTGGAAAAATGTTTCAAGGTCCACAAGATCTTGTAGGAAAGCTGAGGTTTACAGTTATTATTAAGAAAAAGTCCCCCATTTATGGAGAGATTTGTCCCTCTTTTTTAAGTCTGCCACTGAGTGGGAAGGTTTAATAACAAGCCTACTCTACCCCATTTAAAGGGTGTGCTTTTCCAGAGAGCTTACATGGTGCTCTGGTTTTACATACAAAATAACTCAATGGCCATGTAGGAAAGCCATGGTGACCCCAGTGCTTAGCTCAATGTCTGGGCTGTAGAGATGGTTTCCAGGTGGAGATGGCCATGTGTGATGCCACCTGCATCTACACTGAAAAATGGACCTTTTTGGTCGCAGCATGGAACAGTTAGTGCCTGAATGCAAGGCCAACTGTCCTACATGGATCATCTCACATCTACTTCCCTCTGGGAAATGCCACTACTTTTCTTCCTGTTAACCATGTCTCCACTGGAACATCAGCACTAGGAGAAGCACTCTTCCAGCTGACTTCCTTCAAAGCCCAGAGAAAGTGATAACAATCAACAGATCCTGTGAGTTAAGGGACGCTTTCCCCTCTTTGCCCCATCCTATGCAGAGCCAGAGCACCAGACACTGTGTTAGGGAACAAGCAGAGAAGGCACAGCCAGTGAAGGCACCCCAGATGTGTGTCCAAACAGAAAGGAAGCCATAAAACTACCAAGTAATATTCCAAACATGAATGCAAGAGCCTTCAGTGGAAAAGCTGTTCTCTCTTGGAGCCTCACAAGCTGCACTGATGTGGAAATGCTAGCACTGCACAAACCTGCTCTCTAGGAAAGACCAAAACTGACTTCTGTGCATAACTTTTAAGAGGCTAGATTTTTTTTTTTTTTTGGTCATTATGACAGGACATTTAAGTAATTCAAATTATAAAGCTGGCCTTTCTATTAAGTCACCTTTCTTCCCTGGAGGCGGACTAAGATCTGCATTGTCACCAGCAGCAGGTGTTGCACAGGAGCCTAAAACAGATGCCAGAAAGTCTTTCAGGCTGAAAAAAAGGTCTCAAGTGGGAAAGGGAGTTCGCTGCCCAAAATTTGATTGATCTTTGAAGGGGAAGTGCTCAGAAGAGTGTTGGCTCTCTGACAGCAGGAGGCACCAGAAAGTATTGAATTTTTCTAGGAAAAAGGTGATTTCTGTGTATCAGGGCAAAGCAGCAGAGAGAAAAATCTCTAATCAGACAGAACATAGGGAACAACAACCCTGCTTGTGTGTCCACAGCACAGAAATGAGGCTCACATAACACACTCTGATTTCACAGGTGTGTGACATACAAATAACATAATTTGATAAAGTACTGAAAATATTCTTAGCAAAGCTGGCCTGACCTCCTTGTTCAAACATAGGAAGTAATGCTGCAAGACCAGAAACATCAGGAAATAATTTAATTCTTAATCAAATTCAAATTTTTCTGTTTCTATCAAGCAGAAGGGAAATGACGCAGGCTGCACAGTGCAATAACAGCAGCTTGTGAACACACAGAGAAGGCTGCTGTTAATATTTATCAAAATATATTTTCTGGAAGTACATGCAAGGGACCATGCTGAGCACCATGTTCTACTAATACACCTGAGCTTTCAGTCAGGATACACTTAATTATGCCTTCCTTGGAGGCCTGCAATTTCTCTGTCTCCTTGCTGAAGGAAGCAAGGCTGTGTGCAATGGAGATGGATGTTCAGGCTTCCACTGCCAGTGACCTTCACTGACTTTTGAATCCAAACACATCCATGCTGGACTTCAAGTGAGGGTTTCAGAGGCATGATGTTCTGGCAAACTTTGGGAAAAACAGCAGCTGAGAGAAGACACCCAAGCATTGACACACGTACTTGGGGAGCACCAGTGCAAAAACCTTCTCAGCAAGCTTCTGGCAAGGCAGCAGGCACTGACTGGGGCATTGTGGTAGAAAGGGGAGAAGGGCTGAGGTCTGGAGTCATGGGAAGGAGATTAACTAGAATTTAGGAGATTGCCAAAGAAAGGACGTGTTTCAGGGCAGGGCCCAGGGAGGCAAGCTTATGTGTACTGTGAGCATAGGACAGGAGTTTTAAGGCAATCAGGCTCCAACCATGTTGCTGTGCAAGACACAAGGCAGAGTCTCCAGTGTCCAGGCAAGAGCTTCCTGTGGACACTGAGCAGACCTCTCTGGAGAGCTGTTTGGTGATCCCAGATGTCCCTGTTCCTCCTGAAAGCACCACCAAGTATGTGAACATGCAACAAGATAGGCCTTGGTGTGGATACAAGTTGGACTTTTGACTTGAGTTTGTCAATTACTCTTGTCATGATCCAAAAGACACAAACAAACCTATGGACCTATACTTCCATTCCCACATGTTTTATTCACTTCCTATACTGAGATCTGTCAATAATCACCGTGTGAATGATTATTAATTTCTCTACCACCCATGAGTAAAGATTTGGCATGAGAATCAATAATTCTTTGAATTAATCATCAGTTACAGCAATAACTGATGACCAAAAAAGCCTGGCTGTGCATGTTAATTATTTACTATGTGCCTATGCAAAGGCAGGCAGCCAAAATCCCATCCATGCCTCCCTGGAGCATGGTGGTAGGGAATATAGTTCAGCACTTTGAGCCCAGGACATGAGTGCCTTGCTTCTCAGCTACCCTATGATCACTCCCTAAACCTGCTCCCCTCCCCCAGAATGACACCACTGTCACCACAGTCATCACCGAGTGCTGGGTTACAAAATCTTTCAGGTGACTAAACATTTGGACAGATACCTCAAGCTTGGACTTTCCACCCTGTACAGACATTGTTGAAATCCCACATGCAGTTAATCGTACCTGTTGGGGTCTAGGAAGTTTTTAGCCTTGATGTGCCTCCCATCTGCGGATGGAGATGGGAACAGCCATTTATTGTTCCCCAGCACACAGGGCTTCTGCTAAAAACTGGCTGCACAGGCAGCACACTACGAGATGCAGCTAATTGATGCTTTGCTGCAGCAAACACCAACACAGCACGTCTGGCTGTGGCACACGGTGAAGCCGCAGGCACTAAAATATAAAGAGAACAATCTACTGCCCATTTCAGTGGCAGCTGCTCTGGATGACTGCAGCGCTGCCCAGCAAATTACTGAGCAGGCAGAGGAGCAATTCCCTGGACCACGTGTTAATCACCTGCATCCAGAGGGTGAGCACAGAGAGACCCTGCAGTAATGTGGCGCAGGAGCAAAGGCTTTAAGCTGTGGCATGATAAATCTTCCTGCCTGCAGCCTGGCACTGTTTCTTCACCAAAGTTATGCCAGATTTCAACAGCAAGAACTGTATGAGAAAGTAAGCAAGACTGAAAGGAGAAAGCAAGGTCAGAAGTTCTAAAAAAGGCTGACTAAACCAGACTCTACGTAGTTAACAGTGGGCATAAATAGAATAACAGAGGCCATCTGACAAAAGCACAAAAGCATGAAAACTGCCAAGCATTTGAGAGCATCAGATGTTAATGATGATCAAACCTTATACAACACATTCTGGAGAAGTCAGTGCCTTCACCCAGCATATGTCCATGTTCTGTGTTGAACTGCAGTTGTCTCCTCTGAGATAACTCAGCTTAAAATTCTGATGTGATTGTACCAAAATTTAAAAGCACGTAGCAAGTACCAATGACTGGTTTGTTGTGTCCCCTGTAAATTTGTTCAAGGTCATCACAAGACTGCTTCAGTTTTGGTGGCCCTTCAGAGACAATGCTCACATATCTTAAAATTTGATCAGGATGTGTGTAATTAGCCAATATGGCCTGTTCTACACAGAAAGCAAATCTGTTTTACAGAAACAGTCATATCTGAGCAAAGACACACAGCAGACAGTAGCTGAAGAGAGCTCTGAGCATTAAAAATATGGCTACTTATTTCAGAGCTGAAGTACAAAGCCATTTTCTCTCCCAAATAATAATTCAGATGGAGATAGTTCATGAACTAGCAAGCCTGAAATACCCAGCACAATCATTTTATATGCTCACACCGAATCTGACAGAATGTCCTTGTGCTGCTTGTGTGTGTGTTTGAGGTGATAGTGGCAACACAGAGTGTTTTCTGACCCTGGCTTAACTAACGAGCACCAGTCAACCTTCAGTCAACCCACAATGAAGACAAGGTTCTTTAGTTTTGCCTAAATATGAACTCAATGAGATGGACATAATTCTGCTTTTCAGGGCAAGACTCCCTGTGTTTACTTCAATGGACCACCAAAGAGTCCTGTCTTGACTGTGAGTTTTCCTGGGACAGTTGAAATGCACCAGTCACTGCAGATAAAAACTACCAAATACACAAAAAGCCCACAGCTTTTTTTTTGCAATTTTTTTTTTTTAAAAAGCTAATCCCTACGTGAAATTATTCAAGGGCTGAGACCAATATGTCAGTAATTGAGAAACTCAATACATGTACAGAGTAAGAAGACAGTAAATTCAGTGCTGCAGTACAGCCACCAGCTGCAGAAGGGGCAGCAGCAACACTTGCAATGGAAGGGCAACAATGACCATCAGTGGTTTACTAATTTAATTTGGGTTCCCAATAGAAAACTGATTTCAGATTTGTGCAACTGTTTGATCATGCCTGGCAATACCATGGCAGAGGTGACTGCAGTCTCAAGGGTAAAAACACAGAGCCATTTCCTGACTATCTAGATCACACCACCTTTCCATTGCAGCACCTTTAACAAGAACATCAGAACCACTTAGTGCATTGTAAAGTGCTGCCATTTACTGGGAAGATCCCAAACTGGGTGTTTAATTAAAACTATATCTTTAATCTTTCAGCAATCACAGTTAGCTTGAAAATCAATGTCAACTAGGAACAAAACCAGCACCCAGAACATTCAAACAGTACATACAGTACATACAGTTCAGTCACACAGATCCCTCAGCAGTACTCCTGTAGCTTTTTTTGCTACAATTGACTTTTTCTTCTTTTCTTAAAGGATGCTGATATAAAACCCAGAGGCACACAAAAACATACAGAAGGAGCTGATAAAAACAAGAAGCAGTGTATTGTGCCTGTCACTAGTCAGTCAGCATGCCCATTAATTACTCTAATGCTGCTCCCCTTAGTACTTCCACATGGCATGGTATCACTTTGGTATTTGGGAACTCATCCTCCTTTAGTAGACCTGTAGCTCATCCAAGGTTGGGGAATATTCATGAGACAGGTTATAGGGTAGCAGAGACCACCAAGGGATCTTACCTTGGCAGCGACGTCGTTTTTGGTCCTCAAGCCAGTTCACCCACCTTTGTGCTAAATATGTCTTGAGAAAAGACAAGTGACAGCCAAGGGCAACCCTTTCTCCAACAGTGTTGGTCAGTGACTGTCCCAAGGACTTTCCTCCCACCAGGATCAGTTCAGTCTCTGAGGTCCTGTTGGCATCCTGTGTCTCTGTCCAGCAGTAAAAAAAATCATGGCTTTTACAGCCTTGGGATTCTTATGGGCTCTGTGTTTGCCCCTACAAAGGATCACATGGTTTGAGAGTTTACTACTATCCATAGAAAATTTCCCAGTAAAATTAAGGTCAAGCTTTGAAGGGAAAAATCATATTTTCCAGAGGACAGGATCATAAAAGTGCAACACTGATGCCTTTTGATCTGAGGTCTGCTTTGCTACTTGTAGCAAATCCTTGCCAGAACAATAGGTCTTCAGAGTAGATTAATCCTAGAACATATATGACAAAGGCTTACCTAAGCTAAACATACCCAAGTATGCTTATATTATGCTCACAGCCAGCCCATATGATTTTACAGGCCTTCATATTGATTGAATCACGCTTGGTCCTGAAGAGGCTGTTTGGTTTTACAATCTTAATAGTTCATATTTCTGCCTGAAAGTTGCTCCTATGAAAACATGTACTCCAGAGGATGATCCCATGGTGTCAGGTCACCTTGGGACCTTGGACTTCAGGGAAAGCTTTCCATTTCCCCCTTATCCTATTAGCTTGTTGGATTAACCTTGCACATTTCAAAGGATAACACTACTCCACCAGGACCTTGCTGTTGCAGGAGGCCTGTGCTCACTGGAGTGCAATCCAGACACAGAGAATCATAGAATTGTTCGGCTTGGAAAAGAGCTCTAGAATCATTGAATCAAACCCAGCTGATGTTAGTGACTGGATATGGGCTGATCCTAGAACACCCAAACAGCCTTGCAAAGCCAGACATGATATCCTGTGGCTGCAGTGAAAAAGGCTCAATGTCCAATTTTCTCCTCCATGCTTTCCCCAGATTTCTCTGCCCTCAAAACTGACTGATCAGAATCAAAGAAGAACTTAAAGATTTGGGGAGTAGAAAAGGGAAAGCTCACCAATTAATAAATTAAAAGGGAAATCTTGTGACCTACTTCACCACAGATGTTCTCCTATTTTCTCAAGAGACTTAGTTCTTTCATACAGCACACAGGTTATGGTACTCTCTCCACAGGCATTTTCATCAATTAAAATCCACATTATCTGCTGCCCTGTGTGACAGCATCAATCAAGCCCTGTCTTGGAACAAGTACTGCTCAGTGCAGTTCAAGGAAGTCTCTCCTCCTCAGAGAATTCTGAAAAGTTAAAGGATGAAGGATACTCAGAAACATCAAATGGGCTAGGCTGTACTTATGGATCTTAGTAGATGATGATTTTAAAATAACCACATAGGTTTTTCTGGTGCTTAAATGGCATCCATTCTTTTTGCCTTGTAGAAAGTCTAGCATATTGTTTTCATAATCAAGTTATTTGGATAACACAACAGTGATTTAGATTAGGATTTGTTTACACAGCTAAATATGTTGAGCAATGAAATTAAAATGAGCTCTCTGCCTCTGTCACATCTGCAATAGTAACTGGCTGCTTATGGTTGAGTACAAGCCTGCTGCACAGATGTTTCTTGATAAGGGATAAATCAGTGTTAGATGCTGTTTATTGCAGCATTTTTACCGCCTTCTTCCCTGAAGGAGTGAATGTTGCCTGCACAGCAACCAGATGTGACCTGAAAGACTGTATGAAATACCATCACAAGCCAAACAGGTCCCATATTCCATATCAGCATCTGCAATGGCTCATCAAGTATTTAGCAGTTCATTTGAACATATCTATAGGCTCTAGCATCATACCACTGCCAGAATTTACTTATTATAACCTGCAATGAAAAAGGCAAGCATCCTGTAAAGCAACTGGAGCCTCAAACAGCAGAAGATCCCATTTTAGTTTGGTTTCCTGCCTTAAAGGTCAAATTTCTGAGTAGGCACTGCTGCTAGAAAGCAAGATACTGTGAGAGATCAAGAGAGCTGCTTTTCAGGGCATTGTAGGTAAGAGTTTTTATTTACTGCCATCCTGCCATAGGTGATATCAATATGGTGGCATCAATATTTGATGGTGACAGGGGAGGAAACTTATCTTGCACTGGTGTCTCTGCAAAGGGAAGTGAGACAAGGGAGCTTCTCCCCAGTGAAGGTGGCACAGCTTGGAGCACCTCACTAAGCTCTGCTCAGCTCTGTGGGAGCAAGAGGATCTAACAGGAAAAACTTGCCAATGACCCAGTATTTGTAGACAGCAAAGCCTGGCCCAAGCCACACTGGCTCCTTCTCTGTAGCTGATGAAAGTAACACCCATGGGCTCTGAAGGTAAGAGAGCCAAACTTCACAAGAAGTACCTCTTGGAAGGTTTCTTAGAGCAAAATCTGACATCTCTTATTTTTAAAAAAAAAAAAAAAAAAAAAAAAAAAAAAAAAAAAAGCTGGGGATGGGGGTGGGATGGGTTTTTCTTCCCTGAACTAATCTGTGTCTCTGATTTGCTTCACTTGTTACATGGACAGAAGATCCTGTCAACACAGAAATAATGCCAAGTATTTACAGTTTAATGGAACCCAGGGACCAATTAACAACACAGAAAACCACCAGGCAGTGTATTTCTTATCGTAACAGGAGGGAAATCTTACATTACTGCTGTTCCCCCATTTCTTAAAATAAAGCACCAGCGCTTTGTCAATGATTTCTCAGTAGTAATGTTTATTACCTGCCAGCTTTACCATTGCCCATTTATCAATCGCTTTCTGTGTTCAGTCACAAAACCCCTCTCTCTACTTGGGACCTAAAACCATCCCCCAAAGAAAAGAAGAAAAAAGAAAAAGAAAAAAGAAAAAAGAAAAAAAGAAACTGTCCTTGGGGCTCCAGAGCAGCCTTGCTAGAACCTGCCCTCCACCCCAAGCTCCCGAACTGCTGACTCCTCAATAGCTCGATGGATGCGATGCACCTCGTCCTGCGTTAGCGTCCTCTCCGGGTGCCGGTAAGTGATACGGTAGCAGTGGCTGACCTTCTTCGTCCTACAAAACACAAACCAAAAGAGGACTCATAAATACACGTGCCTGCAAATGCAAATACAGGAGGCCAAACACTTACCCTCTGGATCATTTTTATTTGTGGTCTAATTTTGCTCCTGTTGCTTGAAAATCACCTTAATGCTAAGATACACAGTTTGGAGAGGTGGGTTTGAGCTGAATTTTAACTCTGGCAGAGGACTTTGCAGAAGTCCACCTTATACCTCAACTTGTACTGTGGTGTGGTAGCTTTTTACCAGAGCAAACAACCCCAGGAGGAGAGCTTCTTACCCTGTGCTATGGAAAGTAACAGAACAGGAATAGAGAAAAGGGAATGATGGGGGAAAGAGAAGTATTTAAAAGTTGCTGTCTAGGCAAAGACAAGTTAATGAAAAATCAGGACAAACCATTGAGTTGAGTAAGAGTGAAAAAAATCTTCTTGCTCTCCATCAAAAGCAGGCAGGAGCACCTAGTTTTGCAAGGGCATCTCTGTAATTGCAGTGCCTGTGTTACTGAACTTAAATGGCAGTTTTGGCATCCTTTTTAGTTTCAAGTGGAGCCCACACAGCTTCTTCTTTCAAAGGTGAACACTCACTTCAATGAAAGAGAGAAAATTTGAGGGGAAAAATAATGGGAAACCAGACAGTACCAGGCAGAAGAAGCTTCCAGACTGGCAGAATGCTGCATTTAATGGCACACAAAGCCAGTCTACAAGCTTTGGGTCACCCCTCTCCTGAAAATTGCTAGAACTACATTTATGCTTTTGACTCTTTGATTAAATCTAAGGCTAGATGTGCTCATCCACTAAGACAACTCTCTAGATACTCATTTCAACTTTAAATCCTACTAGAAACAGGCACAGGTAATCTTTACCTCAGAATTGTTTGATACCAATTTTGTGCCACCCAACAAGGGTGGGAGGTTTGCCCTGCTCCCACTGGCTGTTTACAACAAAAAAACTACTTCTAATTAAAGCACTCCTCCCTTTCTGTGTGCTCTGAAGATAAAGCAAGTTAAATCTGGCTAGCACCTGAAAGGGCAAACTGCATTTCATAAAGTGTTAAGCTGACTACAGTTAACTGCTAAGAGCCAGCCAAGAGCCTTCTCTGTGTGCAGGTTAAATGCTGCAGAAAAGTGATCTTTGAGAAAAGAGGGGGAGCTGGAACTGTGGGGAAGGTCTTGCTCTGCTCTGCTCCACCTTTTCAAAGAAGCCAAGAGGACAAACCTGGGGGAAGCAAGTACATGGAATAACCAGGATTTGGTCAGATCTTACACGGTCAGTGAGAAATTTTAGTAAGAGAGAGGGATAATGCATCAGAGCTCAACAGAAAAGATTTTCAAAACCAGGCTGGCAAATATCCTTAGAGCTGGTAGTATTTCAGTTTTTAAAGGTGCTACAGGAATACACCTGATCAAAAACATTTGCAAATTGCTTTGGCTGAAAATCTATTTAGAAGGTGTAGAGTCACAGGCTTACTCCTGAACTTTTGCAAATATTGGGAATATATCCAGTGACTGAAAATTCATTATCATTATTTAATGTGATGTGAACACAAGTCTGCTTAATGTAGGTGTAAGGTAGGGGTAGCTACAGCACTGCTTCATCACTGGCCTTGGTTAAAGGAAAGTGACAATTACTCCTGATTTAGGTGCTTCTGTGTCCCCCTCCCTCCATGCTAGAGAACAGTTCATTCCATAAAAAAATTATATATGTCAGACCAGGACAACAGTTTCTTGTGGGGGTGTTGTGGAAAAAACAGTAGCTTTAAGAGGTATTTAAATCAGGAAAGGGTAGAGGTTGTAGAGAACAGCACTGGGACTAGAGTTCTGCTAGCTGCAGCTGAAGTTAAGCTTTGGTGTAGAAGAACTAAAATGGGAATTGCATTAAATGTAATTAATCTAGATTTAACTATAGACAAAAAAAATGACGCTCCAACTACTAATATACAGAACTCCACATAACATGGATGCTACATTGTATGCTACATTTTTCCCTTCTTTTAGCTAGGTTTATTTACATCTCTGTTACTAATTAGAAAGAAGGAGTATAAGGGTTCAAAGCTATTTCAATAAAAGACACACTGCAAGTTTCAAAACCTTAAGCATTGTTTCCAGAGTACTATTACTAACTTTTCAAGGGAGACTTGGAAGAGCACTTCTCAGCTCATCCCTCCCCTAATATTTCCCCTGCTCCCAAATAAAGTATTAAGACACTGTGATTAATCCCTGCCATCAGCTGCAACAGGAAACAATTATTGTCAGCAAATAATCCCTTTGTTCATTCAGTTTCTTGCTTCCTTTTTGTTCTGCAGAGCCACAGAGTGTTTGCCTACCTTAGAGATGGCTCTGCCTATGCATAATGAAGTCTCTGCTGCATGTCATGCTGCAGCCTGACGATACAGAAGCAGCGGCTCCCTATCCTGAGAAACAAAATTTTCAGGCCAAAACCTGCAACAGCAGCTTCACAGGGTAAAGAAAAGAAGAAGAAGGAAAAAAGGACAAAAATGTAGAAGCTTAGCAGTGAGCACAGGGGGCTTTATTTACCAGAAGTACACCGCCAGACAAGTCACGCGGGCTCCTCTCCCATTGGGCTTCAGCTGATCTCAGTGTCACAAGTCTCCTCTGCACCAGCCTGCGGCTTCCAGGTAATGAAGCACAGTGAATACAGTAAAGCACTGCTCAGAGGGAGAAGGAGGACAGGGATTTGTTCCCATGCCACAGGAGGAAAAAGGATACAGACTGTGGACAAACACTGGAGTGAAATAATGCCTAATGCTCTTCCATATGATTTTTTGAGGAAAGAGCTTTGCCTCCTGATTTTCAGGAATTGGCACTCAGCTGCCTTCATGTGCCAGGTCAGAGTCACTGTGTGAGGTCCATCTGAAGGTCAGTATATATGTTTGGGTATTTCAGCCTGATACCTAAGCAGAACAAGAAATTAAGGGGTCTTTGTCTGCCAGTAGTCTAATAAAATCATCATGAAAGCAACCTCACCCTGGTACCTGGGCTAGAATGAGAGGGTGTGTTAGGAAACAAAAATTAATACACGTGTGTTAGCTTTCCCTGCATGGAAAACCACTGAAGGATGCTTTAAACGCAACTTGGCTGGAAAACTGATCCCAGAAACTACCAACAGCAAAACACCTCAGCATTCTAGGGAACCTGTCTCAGGCGTTACATAAGACTAACCACAGGGTCATTTGGTAACCAAAATGTTGCGTAAAGAATAAATGCCTGGCACTGGCACTTATCTCTTCCACATGCAATACCATAACAAGAATGAAAATTTCTCCATCCTGTACTGGAAGAGGGAAATAAAAGCAGCAGCACTGAGTGGGAAACCCCTTACCTTTTAACTGTGTTCTACTTTCCATCTGCCTTAAATAAAGCACAGAAGCACAGAGAGTTCTGTATGGAGGTTACCCTTGCTCTTCAGTGGTGAGGACAACACAGAACCAGACATTTTTCTAGAGAGCTGGTTTTACTTTGAGGAACAGAAAACTAGAGACAACAATCAGCCACAGCATTAAAGAGCAAAAAAAGAGTACCATCCCTTTTGTATCCCAAGCAGTTCACTAAGCAGTATTGCTCACCATGATATCTATACTGCACCTTTTTCTACAGAATACTATTTAAAACGAAAGATCTACACACATGGCAGTGCAAGCATTTGAGATTTTTTTCTCTTTGTTAAGTGAGTCATGGTAATGAGGTTCCTTGAGGGTATCCCTGCCATGGAAATGTATATCCTGTATGCCTTCAAAATATTCATCATGTAATTCCCTTACATAAACCTTCACACAGTACTCAATGACTGCTACACCCGTCACAGAGATCACATGCATGGAATGACCTCAGGGAAGAGAAAGGCTTGTTTTGTTTGCAATAACGTCCCTAAGGCAGTGATGATGGGAAGAAACAAATAAACTATTTCATGGTACCAGCATCCTGATTGACAAAGCCATGCAGGGAGCGCAGCTTTGGTTTTGCTTTGTGGCTCCAGCAGTTCCAGAATGGTTCACATTTTAAGTGGAAATGGGGAAGAGTATTAAACTGCAAGAAGAAGAAGATGTAATAACCTGTTCCTTTTTGTTTCATGCTTTCAAACCACATCCATCTCTATGATAGCAGGCACAACTGTTAAATATCCTACCATAAATTTTAAACTGACAAATAGCACTCTTTGCTAGAAACCACATCATGGAAAATGGAAAAAGGCTTGTGCTGTATACCTTCTAATCAGTGGCAAATATTTCAATTACCATGGTGATATGCACATAGAATATAGCAGTGATTCTCCAAACAAAGGTCTTTCCAAAATATGCATTCTCATCTGTCCTTTCAAATGCTAATACTTCATCTCTCTGGAATAGCACATTGTACACACAGCATATTCTTAAAAAGGGACATGTTTTTGTTTAAGGTGATATTGATGTCAGTGAAAGGCACCAGATCACCTCCAGATGAAAGAATTGTTTTAAACCTACAGAAAGCAGGAAATAGTCACTTCTCTTGCATACGTGCTCCAGCTGACACCTGGCAGAAGGGTGGTTCAGCTTCAAAAATAGATCAGGCCAAGATATACATGTTGAAGGTGTCCACTTTATTGGATTTTTTCGGTGGTCACTTCAAAAGAGATGCATGTTCACTGACTGGTGATTGGACTGAAATACTGTTCTTCTATTTCACAGAACTGAGACAGTAATGGACTTTTTGCTCTTTTCTAATTGGACTTGGTGAAATCTATATCTGAATACCAAACCTGAAACCTGCTTGACCTTTTCATTCTTTCTTTAGTATTAATTCCATTTTAAGCTTCTCTCTTCATGTAGAAAAAAAAAAAAAGTCAAAATTCTGTTAATAGCCAGATTATTGAGAGATAAAGAGCACAGTATGGGATACAATGGTCAAGGACATAAATAACACCTTCTAGTTAAGATCATGAAAAGTGGATGAAAAATGAAGCACTTTCAGCTGCTCAGTCACTGGACACTCTTAGATAGCCATAAGTACGATCTAAGTCATTGTCCAGTATTCAAAAACATTTGACTAATTAAAAAGCTTTGATCACTATTTCCCTTTTCTGCCTAAATCTATCAACTAATTTATTTCATGCAGGAACAGATACAAATAGATTAATACTGAAAAAAGAAATATTTCACAGGCTCCACTTGAAAGTTTCCTGGCTGTTGAGGTACCCTCTAAATGTTTAATGGAACAGTTGAAGCAATTAGCTGTGCTTTAGCCAAGCACTTTGGCCCATAAAGACCTTTTCTCATTTCAACAGATCACCTTGGTTGGTTGACAGAGGCCAACGAAAGAACTACCATGAGCAGCACAGGGCTCTCTTCTGCCAGCTCCCAAGCAGAGGGAACTCTTGCAAACAGACCGAGTTATACAAGAAACAGAGAGAGTATTTCCCTTGTGCACTGTTACAGTCCTCTCAGTAACCAGCCAAGGATACAGATAACCTGTCTCAGATTCAAGCACTTTCTATTAAAAAGCTCTTAAGTCTCACAGCATCAGAAGTAATGGAATCCATTACATGCAGGCAGCAATGAAATATCACTAGGGTGAAGAAGAAAAGTACCATTCTCCATTATACTAAAAAAAATCTAGAGTACCCATAGGATCATAAGCTGTGACACAGACTTTTGCTGCCACCAAAGGGCAGAAAAAACCTACAAAGCCTACATTAATTCCTTGAAGAAGGCAATGATCAATGGTTGTAAAACAGGTATGAAACCATTTCTCAAAGGGATGGATTCCAGCATCAGTGATGCCTGCTTGTCCTTCAATCCCCATCTCTTTGGGAAAATCATCTATCAAACTCAGGGGACAGAATTCCCATAATATTTGATCAATGCCAACACTGACAAATCCATTTCATGTGGATTTAAAGCTGGATGTGACTGCGAGTTGTCCCTCTCGCAAGCTGAACTTCATGCATTCACTTCACACTGGGCCTCTTCTGTTTTTAGGGGATCACCAGTCCATTGAGGAATCCATCAGCTCAAAATCTTGCTCTAAATGCAGGAAGGTTCAAGAGTAGGCTAGAGGCTGAATATCTTCAGGACTTGCTTAACTCTGAGCAGAGTAACCTCAGAGCACTCACCATGCCACATAAATTCAACACCATGCATGGAATGAGTCTCTCAACTTCCCAAGGCTGAGTGAGCCTTTAAGAATGAAAGAAAGCCATGCACACAAAGATCAGAACATGTGCAAACCTATGAGACTCCGAATAAGGTACAAACCCCTATTTTTAATTCAGGGTATCACCATGACAGGATACAAGGACTGCACAGGTGAAATAAAGATGGGAGAAAGAAAACTTTCTGATACATACATGCATACAAAATCCAGTGAAATAACTTCCACCCACTGCAGTGGCAAATAAGAGAAGGTTGATTGGTAAAGTACTTGAGACATTTTTATGTACTAAACATAGAAAAACAATTGGATGCTGAAGGTAAGAGAGAAAAAACTATAGTCTCAGCATGAGACAGGACAGAATACCTGTTCTGTGAACCGCACAAGGTTTTATTTTGCTTCTCTTTCCCTAGGTTTGACTGAAAAAGGTTCATGTCAAAGGCTTTTCAAAGTCTAGTCTTGTTTTCACCAAAATAAAATGCAAGGAACAATATTTTTCATTATTTGTTAAAAATTGTCCACTGGAGACTTAAACACTCTCTAACTGAGCAAACAACAGAACAAAATAACTCAATTTGGATATCGTGTCTCGGGGGAATTGCCATCTAAGTTTCTTGACTTTCTCCTTCCCTGTTTAGTTCAGAAACCATGGCAGAACTGCATTTCCCATGAGAGGCCAAGGCAAAAAGTTCCTATGATGGATCATCCCCCTTCTCTGGAAAAGAAACTTGGCTGGAATAGCTGATACTGACACACTGGGGAGAAGAGAAGCACGCATTACCTGGAAGTCCTGGTAGCGCTGGCAGCTGAAGCATTTTGGCTACCAACCAGGAAATTCTTAGGAAAAAATCACATTTTCAGTGAGTAAACCCATAATAAATCAACATATTTTATGCCATTGCTGGCTCTCCTGCTTTCTCCACATTTTCCTTGACCTCCTAAATCCCTGGTAATTTAGCAGTGGAAGAAGGTATCTCTGGCAGCAACAGGCTCTGTGGTTCTGGCAGAACTTTGTGACTTGGGTATCTCATTCACAACCCTGTTGTGCCCTTCCAGGGCAAGTAGCTGTACTGGAGAGGACAAGGAACACAACCTGTTTGTGAAGAGCAGCTCTGGAAGACACACATTGTAGAGTTGTGCTTCTTGTGCAAAGGCATTGTATTCACCTTCCTCTGAGCCACAGCGTGCGAGTAAGAGGATGCAAGAAGCTTTGGTCCTCCTCCTGTCAAACAGTGATGTTAATAATTCCATTCCTGGTCCTTAGCCACAGCAGGATCACTCTAAACTTTCCAACCATTGGCAACTACCTGTACTTAAGAGTGACAACCTATCCCAATATTCCGAACAAATCCAACATGAGAGGCAAACTTGGACTCTTTAAAATGCTTTCTAAAATATTGATAATAAAAATGTTAAGTGTGATATCTTTTCAGTTCTTCTGAGTGAAAGATCAAAGATGAGAAGTATAAATATTTAGCAGTTTTTTCTGCCAACTAGATGTTAATACTAAAGGCTACAAAAAGTATTACTAAAAATAACATTGCTGTCAAATTAAAACATATTTCATAATCAAGTAGAAAGGGAATTTATACGAGAATTTAAAACAATTCATTCTCCTTAGAAATGAAGATGGATGGTAGTGACAGCTGGTTTGGATGTATCTCCACTGAGCACTACTAGAAATCAGGGTCTAGATGACAGACAAGTGCATGGGAAGGCCTGAATGCTGTTTTAGACACTTTTATAGATTTCATCACTGAGATTAGTGGTTTTGTCCTCACCAGGAGGTACGTGTTTAAGGTCCTTTTGCCCTTGTTGTGAGTTAAAGATGGACATGGCTCTGGACTCACATATGAACCTAAATACCTTGTCCAAGGTCCCACAGAAAATTGATGAGAGAGAGGGGGCTTGGACAAGTGCAGGCACAGACCCTTTGAGTTACCCTTCTTTCAAGTTACCCTTCCCATTCACCCACACCATCACCCTTCTTTACTGCAAATCCTACAGCAGTCCTGGAAACCAAAACAGGCTATGGCAGGAAAAAGCAACTCATCCAATACAGAGTGGACAGGGCAGGGAAGAGTGGAGAGACAACATCAGGATAACTAAACAGGCTGTTTCTTAACTGATAAACTAAGCCCAAACCAGGAGAAAACAAGATGGGGACAAGAAGTCAGCAGGAACAGCTGAGTTAACCTGAGACTAGAAGACAAGAGGGACTTCAAAAGAAGAAACGAAGAAAGCAGAGGTTAAAGAAATCACTTGCCCCTTTTCTTTTTGAGGAAAGGCAATATATTCAAACCCTGCCCCACTGGTCAGCCTGCAGCACCAGACGGTAATTTAAAAACATTTGTAGTTCTGTGTGTGCAAATAGAGGGGGTTTCTCAATGGGGCTGCTCACAGTATCAGTCAAAGCTGGTGAAAACCCTGCAGCCACTTGCACAATTAAGTGTTGCTTGCTACGTCCTCCCAGTTCATAAGTTATTTTTCCTCTCAGAAGTGTCAGCCTTTTACAAGCCTTAATCTGGCTAACTGGATTTGTTTTGGAGATGCGGAAATCCGCCACTTTCCCTCCCTGAGGGCAGAGTGGTTCCCTACCAACAGCCACAAGAAACCTGTTCTCGTTTTTCTGACAGCTGCTGCCTTGGAAAGACAACTCAGAGAAAGTCCTCAGAGTAAGGAGAGCCACTGGCCAGCAGATTAAACTACTGTTAACACACTGGAAAACTGTCAGACTTTTCTCTTGTCAGATCCCATTTGTACAGGTAATACCTTTGGACCATGATGAGAGACAGAGTCTGGATCTTGTAGGTGAGGTTTTCCTGGTTATTTTGAGTGGAACAATGGGGAAAATATTCTAGCACTATTGAAATGAGCCAAAAGATGACAGCATATGCCAATGAGGTGCACTGGCCAGAACTTTCACAGCTGTCAAAATGAGCATTCATTTGGAAAACTCTAGCTGACATGTTTGGAATGTTGACCCCTAAATATTATGGTTGCTCTTTATGAAAATAAAAAATGTGTATATGATGGGAAGTATGCATAGTGCACACCTCCTACAGTGAGATAACATGAGCATCATGCAACAAAACACCCTGTGGGCATGAAGATTAAAAGGTCAGGGCACAAAATGAAATGCATCATTCTGTGAGTAAAACATTATTGGTCTGCCACTCAAGAAAGGAAAGCAAGCCATTAAGGCATTACACCAGGAAGATCAAAGTACCATTTTGCTATGACTTTACTAAAAAAGGCCAAGCAATCCTCCCACTAGCAGGAATTAGTATCAACAAAGAAGGAATAAGATGTCAGCCCAGAATAGGGAATTCACAGGGAGCATTAGAGTAAACCAAATGTTCTCAAATTGTCCAAGACATGAACTTTGCCATAAAGCACTTCAGGAATGAGCAGAAGAAATCTCAAGGCTGTTATCAGTTGTCTTTGAGAGTTCACGCAGGACAAGTAAGGTACCAAATGTTTCAAAAAGGTCAGAGAGCTTATTTTTGGAAATGGAGAAAATCCTCCAAGTGAGGAAGCCATAGAAACTATGAACCATTTGCTTTTACTTTAATTTCCCAGAAAAAACTCTGATGTAGCTAATTAGCTCAGTTAGTTGGAGCACAGTGTTAATAATGCCAAGATTGTGGGTTTGATCCTTGAATGGGCCATTCACTTAAGAGTTGAGCTTGATGCTCCTTGTGGGTCCCTTCCAACTCAGATTATTCTGTTAATCTGTGAAATTATTTGTAAGCACACAGTGGAAATTAAAAGAAAAAAGTAAAAAAATATAAAACATGGATGTATTGAATGCATCTTGTCAAAACAATCTAATTTCCATCTATAAAGGGATAACAGGTAAATAAATCAATAAGAAATAAGGGAAACGATAAATTGCAGGAAGTAGTATGGAGAGTAGATGCATGTGTAGGTATGTGCATCTTCACAGGGAGTTAAACCAGGTAAGAAAAAATGGTCTAAGATCAATGTGTCACAAAACAGTTCAAAACAGTGGTTCCACTGGCAGCTGCAAGTAGTTTCAGACAAAGCTGCAAAATTTTAGGAAAAAAATTTAAGCATTATAATGAAAAGTGAAAAAACCAAGAAAAATACTAAATCTGGTTCATAAAATTAGGTATTAAAAATCTGTCTTCCTAAACATTTCACCACAGAGGAAACTGCATATAGATATATGAGAAAACTGGTGATCAATACTGATGATTACTACAAAAAGGTGATCTTGCATGTAGCTGTAGTACTTGTCAATAATTTGTTGTTTCTGGGAGCGGTTATCCCCAGTTCAGCCAAATTTGAAGGATCATTCTTGTAGGGTTTTTCAAACTGGCTACTGGATGATGGAGTACTTTCACTAATGGAAGAGGTGACATTGCAGAAGTGTTTGTTAACTGGCATATTACATTAAGTTGGGTAAAATGTTAAATATAACTGAAGACAAGGTTAGAATAATCCTGACAAACTGAAAAAGCTGGAGGATACAGTTCAACCAGACGAAGTGAAAGCTGGGTGAAAAGCAGCACTGCACAAATCATCTAAGGACCACACAGAACCATGAGCTGAAGGTGAACCTGTAATGTTGCTGGACAACACAAGTTACAAGGCAAGACTGAGAGAATATAGGTGGCTCAGCCTTAAGAACAGAAAGCATGAAGACATGCTTTAAATACCTAAAGTGTTGCTGCACAGAGTCAGGCACTAATCTTTCATCAACATTCACAAGCAGCTGGAGACAAAAGTAATGAGCTCATATTGCAGAAATGTTCAGCTTGAAAATTCATTTGGGAAGGCAGTTGGATTCCCCTTTGCTGGAAGTCTTAAAGGACTGGTTATACAAGTGTCTGTCAGGAATGCTATAAGTAGAGGTGATCCTGTTTTGGAGTAGGAGGATGAACTAGGTGGCAGTACTTTTCAACTCTTTAGCATAACATAATGTAACAGTCTTTAAAATGCAGAAAGTTACTTGAGTAGCAAAGATATATAGCTCCAACTTAACACACATCCTGTATTTGTTTAACACCCTGAAAGTGATGTAACCTCTTTAGACCAGCAATGCTATCATTAGTCTTACAGGGCAATGTTGAAATAGAGCACACAGGAAAGCAATGTGCTGCTCAGTTACCTTTCACTAAGTCAACAAAACAAACAAGCAAACGACCCAGAAAAGTCCATTCTATTAGACAGCATCCCAAAGGGAGAATGTCACTCAACTGCTTGTCCCATTTGCTCCAGGGATGAGAGATGCCTTAGGAAAGCTCTAAGGAACAGCCACAGAAGATACTGCATATCTTTGATAGGCTGAACTGCATTCTTTCTTTTAAACATTTCTGAGTTTATATCAAGAGGTTAACCCTTTGCTTTCAGCTTTTCAAGTTCACATTAAACCATAGACAATCTTAAAATAAGGGCAAAGTCTTTCTTCTAACAAAACAATGTTGCAAACAAGCCTGCTGAGATTCTTCACCCCAAAGCAATTTTGGGAAGTCCAGGAACTAGGAGACATCTGAGACACCAATCCTTAAATCAAGATTGCCTGGTTGGCCCCACTCCAGGGACTGTGGCCTTCTGACCTAGAAGCTGATCAACTTTATGCCCCGTTGCGGGTGGTGAGACTGAAAAAATACAGAGGAAATGGTATATCTTAGGATATACTGCAGATCAGCTAATCTCATAATAGAAACACATAGAAATCTCAACTTGTGGAGCCCCAACACAATGCTCTGAATGAGCAGCCATGTTTCCCTCATATTCCTACATGTTATCCTGGATTCCTCATTCTCACTCACTCGCTGTTCTGCATTCACTTATTGACCCTGTTCGTTATGTAGACAACAGCTGTGAGGAAGGAGCCACCTCTCATTTTACCTATCTAAGCTGCCTTCCACAGCACAGAAGGAGAAGCCACTGTAATAACCCCACCTACTTGTACAAAAATATGTGTATGTAAGTGTGTATATCCAACTCAGAATATTTTGTGATTTTGTGATACATTCCTAGCCTTTGCTGGAGAAGCTAGGTTTGTCCTCAACCTTCACAAGTTTGCTTGGACTGATAAGACCGCTAGTTTTTGGGAATCCTTGATGTTTACTAAATCATTTTCAGGGATTAAATGTTGATCTCAAAAAAGTGCCATTTCGTATGTGTTCTCCTGTTCTTACATAAAATATGAAGTTGCCAAGGAACAAATAAACTATTTATGACTTATCCTGTACAGTAACAAAGGATGGCTTAATGGGGGCACATACTACTTTTGAATGTACCGCAGTCTGCTCTTCCCTGAACTGGAGAGTCTCTTAACCAAGTTTAGATGTATACTCTCCTTTCCCTCAAAAAGGGATCACATTCCTGACGCGATTCTCTGAATCACAGAAGAAAGACTCACATGCCACAGGTTCCTGTGCCTTACTTGTAGGTAATTCAGTGTAGGTCACACACCGCAACCATTAACTCAGATTGCCAACTGAGTTAATGGACTCAAATTATTCTTACGTTACTGACTTTAGAGTTATAGAAGACATGACTGGTATCACACACTAGATGCAACAATTTGGTGGCATGACCTTAAACACCATCATCTCTGCTTGTAGACCTTCTTCATTTGAATTACAGTACCATAAAAGGAAGGAGATATTCCTTCTGAGATTATAGGGAGTTACACCTAAACAGTTGCCCTGCCAAGTGTCCTCAGGAGGTTCACTCCATTAAGATCACCAGAGTTTGTTCTCCACTTTGCCTGATTTGACACACCTAGCCAGGATGGCTGGTGTTCTAACATTATGTTTGAAAATATACTCAGTACCAAAGAATATGAAAATTATCAGACATGCAGTGCTGAGAGGGTTGCAGAGCTATTTATACTCCCTTCTGCATCCACCATGTCTCTCCACTGCACTCACGTGGACAAACTCCCCAGCCAGTGACACCTTCTCTCTGCAGAGGCAGCTGAACCAACACAGGTGCCATGTGTGCTTATTCACTGAGAGAACACACTTCCCTAAAATGGAAGAGACATCAGAAGTTACGCTATAGCCCTTACTGAGAAGAAGATGGAGACTAGAATAACCCCGTGACATTTTGCACTGTAGTCTCTACCAAAAGGTGAAGACACAGAGACAGTTCGGACAACTCAATAAAATCAGATTGCTGAGCAGCATGAAGTAGAGACACCTGCAATACTTGTTCCCGAAACCCACACACTTTTCATCCACAGTATATCATGATACTTGATGCTATTGTGATTTTACTTTAGCATCCACTTGGGAAAAGGTTAAAAGGATCTCACTCCTGACTGCAATAAACCCATTATGGAAGTTGAAGCCCCAGTCCAAAGCACAGGTTGCCCAGGCTTGGATAGTCAAAATATTTATAAGCACTTCTAATCTGGATGAAAGCTTTCTTATATTACTGGCACATCTGCACTGGCAGGGACAAACTTAGTCTCCTATATCTCAACAGATCTCAGTTCTGATTCTGTATATATCACAACACATAACAAAAACTCCACAGGGAAGCATGGAAAGAATCTGGATGAGGCTCAGCATCCACCCACAAAGCCCATGGTTAGATCCATACTGTGTTGGATCAATCTTTCAGTTTTACTGCTGTTGTTTCTGTTTTTTGAAGGTTGAGTCTGTATCTACTTTCTTTTCCACAAACTGGGTAAACATGTCAGTAGCACCTGGGTGAGGCAATAAAACTGAGCAGAAGTGCTGTTTGCTCAAATCCTTCTCCAATCCTGTCTCCAGGTGCTTCTCAGATTTGCCCAACTGCACCTAAACCAGCACATCTGCCTGAGTGGCTGCACATGTGATGAACCACAATAGCAAGCTGATGGGGTTGAAAAATGACCAAATTCCCAATGTGAGCCATTGAATGGCCTCCCCAGACACTCTGCCAGTGCAGTGCAGGGGTGAGAACAGCACAAAGCAAGGCTTAGGCTGCCAGGAGAAACACATGTGGAAACAGGGGCTAAAATCACAAGCTGGTAATTCACTGAATCCACATAAACAGTCATGCACATTTTCCTTTTTTTTCCCCGAAGTTCATGTAAAACTGTGCTATACATCTAAATGAGACTCAGATATAAGGAAGAGGGAAAAAAACCTGTCTGGCTGTCCCAAAAGTTGCTGAGTCAAAGCTCCTGACCTATTCCCACTGAAGGCAACAGGATGACATCTCTTTTTGCCAACTGAGTATTCAGCTGACGTTTCACAAAACAAGAGGGACAGGTCCCTCGGTAGCAATGTTTTTAAAACTGATGAGCAGAAGCAGCCAGTCAGATCCTCTTCTTAAAAATGATGATAAACCAGGTTAGTTAGGAAATGAGTGAATGTGTTCAGGACAGCATGAGAAGAGGTAAGCAAAAACTGCTATGACAGCTGAACTTTGCAATACTGCCAAGTCTTTTGCCATCAGATAAGCCTGAGGTCAGAGGTCTGAGCCGATCTTAGGTATGTAGGGTCCCCTCTACCTGTGTACTAGGGCCTCTATTCTAGCACAGATTTCATTCTGTGCTAGTGAAATTGTCCCTTCTGACAAACATAATGCACATCCTCAGAAAGGAGGACTGTTTGTAAGCTCATTCTCAGTATTTCATCAAATATAACAAAAATGCTTAAGAAGTTGCAGCCATTAAAGACGAATCTGGTCAAAATCATTGCCTTTAACTATTCCCCAGTATGGCGGGACATCAGCCCAAGCTGACTGGTGGCTTTTGGACACTGAAAAGCAAGGTTGGAAAAAAGTAGGGTGTGGGAATCAAGACTTAGAAACATTAATGGTGAATCACTCCTTTGCTGAGAGAAGGCATGACTGCCTTTAATGAAAAGTTACATGGAGGATGTGAGATAATCCAAGTGGGACTGTTATGAAATTTAACTATGAGATACTTTGAGTCATGATCTATAAAGCTGCTAACTGGGTTTAGTAAGTTGTTGAGTCATTACCATACAAGACTAGGCTGCTCTGAAATCCATCTGGCTAAAGGCATTGAGTGGTTTGCTTTTGGTTAGAAAAGATGGAAATGAGCACACTTGCACATGAATTTTCAAGAATTAAAAAAAAAAAAAAGAAAAGGCACAATTACACACTATCCACACTAAAAATATTGCGTCATTTTAATTTTAATTAAAGATGCCCTGAGACTGAAAATTAGCAGGAATGAAATTAGCATGGATTTTTAATGTTCTGAGGAAAAAAAAAAATACAGTACATTCTCTGCACTTAAGTATTTCTTATGACATCAACTCAAAATAAAATGAGGACTGGGCAGAAGGATGCTGGGTACTACATATAAATCACTGATCTTCCAACTTTCAGAATATTTTCACACTCAAACTGAGATGCTAAATCAGCTTAGAACTTGATAGAAAGAAAAGAAAAAGAAAATAATTTTAAAAACCACCACCATAGATCTAATTCATTCTGGAGTAACTACTCCAGCAGAGACCTAGGGCTTAGCTAGTCAGACAACTCTATTATCTTTCATCTGAAGAAAGAGTGATTAGTGGAGGAAATGTCACATTTACACTTAAAAATTATTTCAAAGGCAACTTGTATCTTTTGGCACAATTCAGCCATTTAAAAAATACTGCAAGAGAAAGAGGCAGATACAGCAAAGAGCACTCCTTTTTATGACTTCTCACCCTTGTATTAAGCCACGGGTTCAGCTTGAATATTCAGTGTCTCAGCAGTTGGCATTTCCCAGGCAGCAGGGCAGAACTGCTCTCTAGTGAACCTCAGGGATGCAGTGCCAGGGCTCTCAGAGATGAAGGCTCCCTGCACAGAGCCTGCCCCATGGAGCACCAGCCTGTGGTGCAGCACAGAGCAGCAGGACATGAAGCAAGGAGGAACTGCACCTTCTTCACCCCCTCTCCTGTGAAATGGGAGAACTGGTCCCTGCAGCTGCTCTACAGCATGTGGGAAGGGGACAGACCTGGTCAAACTAGATGGAGGAGCAACATTTGCTAACAAACACATGTCTTCAGAGATTTTCCTCGATGGTCACATTGACAATATTACATACAATTTGAGTTTCTTCTGAAGATGTCCATGGACACTCACCACCAAAAGATCCACAGTGTTACTCCCAACTGCAGTGCTGTCTTGAGCAGTGCAACATTCATGACCATCACACATGGAAGCTCTACAGCCCTCATGGGTTTTGTGGTTGGGTTTAGTTTGGTTTTTGGATTTTTTTCCTTTTAAATGGCAACCACTCTCAGTCTTCTTTTTCTGGCTTTTCACTTTTTTTTTCCCTTCTACTTTCATTTTGGCTTGGCATTTGCTGACATTTAGCTGCGGAGCCTGTACATGGAGCCAACTGAAGTTTTGCGGGAAATTCAAAGGAAATGAGATGTAAAACTAACCAAGAAGGACTTTCACACAGAGGTGTAACTTCATGGCCACCCTCACTTGTAACCCCCTGGAAACATCACACAAACCAAGACGCACAGGAGCTTGGAGAAGATTCACAACTCCATCTCTTGTGGAGTATTTGGCACCTCTCTTTCAGTTTCATCTTCCTAGGACCTTTGATGTCCCTTTTTTCTTTTTTTTTTTTCACTTTTCCACCCATTTAACAACCTTTGAAAAATGGAGGACCCTCCACCATTACATATTTCAAACAGAATACCACAAAAGATCAAGTTGATCTAGATGAATTTGATCCATCCATACTGAAATTCTGATAGTAAATGACCACAGCTGCTGAATTTGACTTGTGGCATAAAGCCCCCTATGCCTTCCATTTACTGGGCTGTAGACATTCCAGCTGAGGCATTGTGTGGCTTGCAAAGGTTACCACTGTAAGAGTCAATGGACTGGGATGAAACTGTAGAGACTTGTTTCCATCAGGAAATTATTCATACTTTGCTGAAATTTTACCTTCTCCTGTGTTACAAAGCTACCAATGCACACACAAGTAACCATGATGTTCACTGGGTTTGCCATTCCATCCAGCACAAGCATACCTTTCTCTTTGCCTTCTCAAGTGAGCAGAAACCAGGCACGCTTGGTTTCAAAAGATAGAAAGCAGCACTGAGAGCAGGTTCAAGGAAGCAAAGGACCAACAGAAAGAATCAGCTAGCCTTTTGCTAGGAACCAAGAAGAGTATCTCAAGAATTGCAGACAAAGCCAAAAAATGAAATTTAAGTGTATTCACATATTGTGATGCTTGAGCTACAGAGAATTATTGAGTTACCATTCATCAGCCGAACTGCTGAAAGCAAATATGTTCATGTTTCTACCATTCCCCCAATACAATAAAATACATTAGCATTAAGTGGCTCCTGTAAAAAATATTTAAGAATGTGAAAACTTCCAGGCTATGCACATGAGCAGAGAGGTGGCAATTCATTCAGCTACAAAAATGGGATCAATTCCAATTACAAGTTCATAATTTATTTATAGCAGCATCGCCTGCCTAAACTAACATATCCATCTCTGATAAACATCAGACATCTCTGACCATGGCTGGATATCAGAAAGGGAAGTGGAGCTGAGTAGGACAGTGAGTGACAAGGACTTGCTGAATGTCAATGAATCATTTAACCTCTTTGCAAGTGAAGAGAAATGCAGACACCTCACTCAGCCTTCCTAAGAAGCTCAATTCAATAGAAACTCCCATCCAAATAAAGGGCTCTGAAATCCCTGAAGAGTGAATAATACAAGTATTTGACATACCTGGATTCCATGTGCAGGACCATCTCTGTCAGTACCTGCAGTCCTGCTGCAGGACTGCTGAACCCTTATATGTTAGACAACGTGCCTTCTGAAAGGTAATCTGGCAGTGTGGCAACACAGGCTGAGACAAAACTCTGACTATGAACTTCAGAAAACAAAGAGGGTAAAACTTTGTGCATAAATGCTTTTCAATATATTTATTGAAGTAATATATCGTATGTTTAAATTTCTTCTTCATCAGATATTTCAATTCAGAAAAAAACAGCCTATTTTAAAGCAACAGGGCAGACTAGATGGGTCATTTATCAGCCTTCAGAGCAGTGACTACTGTCACCCTCAAGCCTAACAGGCAAAAAAAGTCTGTCTCCCCTCCTCCATCTCAGTGTAAAGAGCAATAGGTCTAAACACAGATATGATTAATCTAAACTGTGCTCTTTGATATAGCAATGCCTGCAAAGGTTACCTGCAAAACTGAAAGGCAGCAGCCGACTGTTTTTGCACAAAAAGGACTATCTCCAAGAGATGATATGTCTTGGGTTATGGAAGCAAAAAAATTGTATTCTATTTTCATCTGCTGAAAGCAGTTGGGGAAATGTTTTTTCTTTATCTCTTGTTACTCTGGGGGGAGGGGGTGGATGCCTTTCTGATAATGGTTCAGCTATTAAAACNGACTGCATCCAAACACCCTGATCAACAGGGTGTCAGGTTGTGTCCCAGACTCTGTCAGGGTTTTCTAGGTTTCTTGTTTGTTTGTTGTTTACTTGGTTTTTTTGTACTATTACATTGGTATTTCTAACATTCCTAGTAAAAGAACTGTTATTCCTATCTTTGCCTGAAAGCCCTTAATTGTAAAATTATGATAATTTGAAGGGAGGAGGGTTTACATTCTCCATTCTAAGGAAACTCCAGCTTTCCTAGTGGATACCTGTCTCCTAAACCAAGACATGATAAAGGGTATCTGTGTGACTTTCTTGCCAAACATCCTCCAGAGCCATGGACTATTCTTCTTCCCACAGCAAATACCACAGCCTTTTCATCTGGAAATAACAGGTAGCAAGCTCTGCAAGAGCAGCAGCCCTTGCCCTGTCACTCCTGTGGCAGCACCACGCCTGCTTTGTGGCCACAGCTGGTTGTGCAGGCAGACAATACCACTCAGCTGAAGCACAATCCTCCCACCCTACTGTTTTTTTGGAGGACAAGTTCTCAGCTAAACCAGCCCCTTGATTTGGATGCCATAACACAGTGGGTGGCATGGATGAAGGAGTGAAGACTGGGGATAGTTAATCAAAACACAAACCCACAAATTTCTGGCATGGTCTAAGATGGTGGTTCCAGAGTCAATCCCAGAGAATCTGCCAGCTCAGCTCCTACCTGCCTTGGGCTCTCCAAAGCAACTGCTAACACAAGATGTGGGTACCACCTGGGACTGATGCTTGAACATCTTAACCTGACCTTTCTTAAGTTTGACTGAAAACTTCTGTTCTGTGAATTACTACAATGTGAATGATAGTGCTAGCCTGTAACCTGCAAGAGAACCAAGAGAACACTGAGCTGGATTCACCTTGCAATGCATTTATTTTTGTAAGCAATTCTTTTTCTGTTCCCCATAGTTACATGGGATGTTTGTCTGGCTGGAAGCATAAGAGAATCTGATTCGTTCGTGTTTTCTTTCCAAAATGCAACAGCCATCAAGCAACCACAAAAGAGTGTCATGATTAAACAACTGATCACAGGAGAGCGTGGGGATGCCCACACACAGTAAGTCTGCCCTGCTGCTTCCTGGGAAGTTTGCAGCCTGTGCCAGGTTCTGTACTGTTGTGTTAGACTGCTCCCTGTTCTCAAACTAGCTCATGCACAGGCTTTCTAAAAGCAAGGCATGCCCTTTATTTAGATCTTCCATTTGTATTTACATTTTTAAAGAGACAATTGTGATTTTCCAAATAAATAACAGAGCCCACAGAACACATACATTGAAACTGAATTTGGTGGAAAAAACTATGTATCTTGGTTTCACTTTCACACTGGTAGAATTCAGAGAGACAAAACCCTAAGTACTTCCAATACTTTTGTGTTTGTTGAAAATTGCCAATAATTTTTGTTGCAGAAACATTTTCTTTCCACTTTCAACATTCCTCTGAGACAAGAGCAAAAATAGTTTAACTGTGAAAATGATCCATTTTACAGGCATCGGACTATTTTTAAATCCTACTCCTCAGTCTGCTCCTCTATGCCTAGATCATCGGTAATTTATTTATGAAATTCCCTAAGGAAGAGAGTGTGCAAAAAAAAAGGTAGGTGGGAAGCAAAAAAAGCCCTACATATACATATATATATGTGTGTATGTATATATATATATGTTTATTCCCTAGAGGGGAAGTTACTAGGTGCCAAATTCTGACCTCTGACACAACACAAGCATCACCTCACTACTAGCACAGTTTTGTTGAAGTCAGTGAGATGCCCAGTGCCACCATGATAAGCAGAACCCAACACTAATGCTGAACGTGCAGAATTATGGAGGAAGCAGCCGACCTAAGTGTCACATCCATCTGTTCCATGACATAAAGCATTGTAAGGTCACAGGAAGATCAGTCAAGGGGTAAGTAGGAGGGCACACTCACTGACTGCACTCGAGAGGAAAAGGACTAACATCACAAAGTTGCAGGTGGAAGTAGGTAAACTGATAAGGGAGATGTGTGATGTATTGAGGATCACTTGAAGTACCCCCTGAAGCTGGTAAGCATAACCAATATGCACTTAAATCTTAAAATGGGAGCAAATCCAAGAGGGATATGATTGGAGGATTGGACTGGGCTCCTCCTCTGTTCAACAGAGGAAAATCAAGTGATACTGAGATTAGCTCACCACCAGGCTTTGGTCCATCCCTGAGCCTCTTTTTCTTTCTGGTACACTAAGAGAGTGGGTGGCTGTATGTCTTTCCTCCTGCTCCTTTTCAGGGACAGTGCTGCAAGAAGGATTCTTTGTGAGGGGGAATTACACATGTATCCCTTCAAAAGGCACAAAACAACTACAGGATCAGCAGCTTAAAGACAGCTAATAAATCTTTAACTTCAGCACTTTCCTTTAGTGGGAGCCTTGTGAAGCTATGATCCTATATCCAGGTGCAAAAGAAGCAAACTTCGCTTCTGAACATCTGAATGACTCCAGGCACACTTGTCAAATGTGGGCGTTGTTAAGAATTCCTGACTGCATAAGGTGTTTCCTGAAACCCAGAATGAAAATATTCTGTTAGTGGATTGCAAGTCCAAGCTCATGTTTAAAGCACGAACTGTTGGTCCCAAATCAATGAAGCAGAAGATTTTCATTACATGGAGCACAGAAGGAAATGTTTGTCAGACATGTCTCTGGAAAATTTTCTTACAGGAACATGTCTGTATGCCCATAGAGGAAGGGCCCATTTTTGGGAAAAGAGCCTGAAGATTTTATGCATTTGTTTTGATGAACTGCCCTTGAGATTTTCTGTATTGGTTTTCCAGAGGAGGAGGTTGTACAAAAAACTATTCTGCAAAGGGTGTTACCTCTACTACAAAACATGAGCACTGAATGCACATTTTAATGTCAAACAGGATGCAGTTTAGACTACTGCAGCAAGAAAGGCAGAGAGAGAGGCATTTCAGAGCATGTGCATCCCTTTATAGAGGCAAAAACCAGACAAAAGGAATTGAATTGAAATTCCTGAAACATGATTTTTCTCTCTTCTCTAGGTTCTAACAGAACAAAGCATGAAAGCACAAAATCAAAGCAAATAGACCGCTTGAGAAAAGACAGGGAGAAAAGCATGGTGACTTAGCCAGCTCTCCAACTCCAAGGAGAGGCATAAACCATCTTCCTTGCACCTGTGAAATTCTCAAAATCCCAGTACCAGGTACAAAATCTGGCCTTTGGGGAAGGCCAAGCCCACAGTCCTGCCCCCACATGGTATCTAGAGAACCCTAATCTCAAAATGTGAGAAAAATCAACCTCAGTCGTTCCCTCTTCACATGAAATTCACTCAGGCAATAGCCACCCCCATTACAGTGCTGGCAGTAAGAGCTCTTTGACAAGTGTTTGCTTCCCTCCTCAGTAGGTCTCTAACAGGCTCCTTACTTAAAATGCTCTCTTTGTTGAGACAGCAATTTTTTCTTTTAGAAGACCACAAGAAAGACTTTTCCACAGTTTACTGTGGAGACAGAGGGGAAATGGACAGTTAATGTGGGAATATAATCTGCTGTTTGGATGAGTTTAGTGTGTGTGCTTTGGGATAAAAAGTCTAAACACAGACTTGTGGAGGCTGCTTCCTGCACTTCAGCCCCTAGATGTAAGAATATATTTTACATGGATGTTCAACACACTTTTCTCACTGCCTGCCATCTATCCCAAAGCTGTTTTATTTGCTCTAATGACATAACCTTCCTACTTGGCTATGCAAGGAAGCACATGGGCCATGAAATCGACTTCCACTGCTGGTTTGGATTCTTCTGCTAATTCATACGGGTTTTAATTCCATGCCCTTTAGGCTTATAATAAATATCACCCTTAATAAGTCAGAGCAAGAATTAAGCTAATATTGAAAGAATCTGTCAGACCACTTATTTATTGTTTTAATTTTATGACTGTCTTGATGTAAATCATAAGAGACATTGGCTATGTCCAAACAGAAATCACTAAATCACCCCATGTACTAATTCAATGGGAAAACAGAAAAATGTACTATATTAAACGTGTTACAAATGAAGTTGCTAAATGATTCATTACTGGTTTTGAAATGTATTCTGTTGAGTTACAAATACAACTAAAAACCTACCCAATAAAGCAGTATCTATTTTTCAGGACACGTGTTATATCATATGTTGGACTTACCCTCTGCAGAATGGAGGCATTCCTTTATTAGCACTTAGATAAAGTTTATCTAACATATTCCATGCTGTTAAAAACCATCTTTGTTAAATACTTAGGTGAAGAAATATAATTGTATTCCTATTCATATTCAGGAAGAATTTACTTTGTGTGAATGTGGAATTTACTTTCATTGTGCACACTCTGCATAAGAATCGGATCTGCAACTTGCCCTCACCTTCCTCTCCCTCCCTCTAGGTTCACTAAGAGCTGAATGCATGTATCAGCTCACAGGATCAGACCCAGAGCTGGACATGAAAAACTGTTAATTGATTGTTAATATTTTCTTTATAAAACAAAAGTACCAGTCACCCAGGGGAGAACTTTTTTTGCAGTGGTACCAATTCAAGTGGATTTGTTGAATTCAATTACAGATTACCTCTGATAAGCCAGTTTGCTTTTCTATGAATCCAACAATGAGCAAAGGGCTAAAGAAGGAAAATAGACCAGGATTCAGGCTGCATTTTAAATGCTCAGCTGTTGCAGTTACTGATATTAAGAATGTCTTTTTAATGAGGTTGGCATTTATGAAAACTCTGTAGTCACATTTACATGCTAGTCAAAGTTAAACTGCATTGGTAACATCTACTCTCTGGGGTATCTTTTCAACACTTCCATAACAGTATAAAAAAAACCAAAACAAACATGTTAATGAACAAAGGAAAGAAAGAGAGATGAAAACAAACAGATAAATAAATAAATGGAAGAAAAGAAAGAAATGAAAGAAAGAGCCTACAAAATGTCAGAGCTCTTTTCATAAGTCTCTGTTACCAAAACCAGAAAAAATGGCCAAGCCTTTCCCTGCTAGGCCCAGGGAACTCCCCAACAGGAGACTCACTTTTCATCTTTAAAGAAGAACAAAAAGAGAGAAAAAAGTCACCTAGAAACTTTATCTTTGCAATCACATGAGGAAAACTATTCTGTGATCTCTTAATTTCTCTGTGCTCCTGAAGTGAGGATAAAAAGTTGTAGAAGATGTTTCAAAACTTTTCTTTCACTGTTGCACTGGGGATCACGTGCTCCAACTTCACTGGCAGTCTGTTCAGGGAAAAAAGGAAAGCTCATCCTATCATGTCCCTGATGGCATACTGTTCTCTAAGGGAAGGGACAGCACAGGATTTTCTGTGCTAAAGTCTAAAAATACAGATCCAGATTTTCTCTTTTAGACATAATACCTGGACACATGCTTTCATAAATGGACCTAATTGTGGAGAAACCTTCCACTGGGAAGCACCCTGCAGTCAAGCTATTTTTTAGAGCTCTGGGACAGAACATGCCAGTGGTTAAAAGGCACAGGCAACCTCTGCTGTATTAATGGCCTTCATAGAGCCCAGTGATGGCTGGAGCAAACAGCATTCCTCAGTGCAGCTGTCTCTGTCAGCCTCTCTAGCCCCAGAGCAGTGCCAGAGGAGAGGAGGTAGCACTGGAGAAGAGACAGCTGCAGCAGTGGTGCTGAGAACTCCCCCTTTAAAACACTCTTGAGGCCATTCTGGTTAATGTCAGCTCTCTTCCTCTGCTGGAACCACCCCAGCTGCTGATGAGTGGTTTGCTTGAGACCCCTGACCATCTCAGTGCCCTTTTGTGGGACTTGCTTTGTTAATGTCTTCCTTGTATTGCTAAAAATCAAAGTATTTGATTGAGTCGACCTTTCTGTGAAAAGGTATTTTTGAGCTGGAAAGAAACCCCAAATTCTGTTCATTTCCAATCCAGCAGATGCTTCGGCATTTGGAAGGCCTATTTGCCTTTTCTGAGGGATTCCATTTTCTCCTGCTGCAGTGAGATGCCTTTAGGCTCTGGCTCTAAATTCAGAATAATGAGGAAGCTGCAACCATGTTTCCTTCGGTTTGTATCCTCGCACTGTCCAGTATTTTCACATCACATTAATCTTTGGTTCCATATCACCTTAACTACGCAACAAAATGCCAACACTTTAATTTGCTATTTCAGCAACTGCCATTCAACCAACAGATTTCAATTTATTACAAAAATAGCTTCTTCCTGAACATCCTCAACCTAGCTAGTGACTCTAGTAATGGTATTGATTACTGAAAAGTTACCCTAAGATTAATCTAGCTCTCTGAGCCGAATTTCAAAAAAGAACTGTGTATTTCTTTAATGGTGAAGTAATCATCTGCAGGTGAGTTTCAAAATTAGTGTTTTGATAGGACACAGAAAATAATCCTCAAATAGCAGGAGTTGAAATATGGAGACTGAGCTTTAAACAACTTATGGCAACAGATAGCTTAGCACTGTAAAATGGACCAAGAGCCCTCTGGTCCTTTCACGCATCAATTACTGGTTCATTGAGAAAGTCGTTCCAAGCCCAATAAAGAATATTTCCCTGATAGCAAGCCAATGGTGGAAGATTTTTCCTATCCATTAATGTGGATTAATGGCTCATGTACCAAAGCAGAAAGATTTCATTCATACACACATTGTAAGCAGTCTAAACTGCTTGCAAACCCACTGGAACTCTTTTGCTCAGGAGATTCTTGTGTCAGTGATTATTTATGCACTTCTGTCATAAAAGATTTCCTTTTAAATGTTTTGAATGTGGTGCCTTCTAATTGCATTGGATGCATTATATGTGCAAATCAGTAAGTACAAGAAGGCAACAAGCCTTCTCTGCACTATTCATTATTTTTACATTCTACTATCATGTCACCTGTTGTCTGTTTCCTCCCCTACCTGAGCAGTTCTAAAACATTTCATTCATTCTCATTTCTCATGCATTTTCACATCTCTGACAACTGAGGCTGCCTGGATGTTTTTTCCTGATGCTCACTAAGATGCAACGAACAGCTCTGAACACAGCTTCTCATAAGGGGGACATGACCATAATTTATAAAATAGAACCACAATAGTTACAGGCACACATAACACTGAAAGAACAACCAAACAGATTGGAAATTAAATCAAAGTGCAGGACATGTGACTTCATCTTCAGCAGAGAAATAGTCCTTAAGGACTGACAGTGAGTCGAAAAGACAACTCCTACACCAGCAGAACTACCTACACATACAAGCACTTACTGTGTTATGTAGCATCCTTCTTCATGTCAAAGTCATAAATTACAGCAATCCTACCTCCTAGGCCATCAACAACAATTTGTTCCTAAGGTATATTTAAAATTCGTTGACATCTACAAAATATTCCTTTTCTGCTAGGCATTTATCCCTCTTAAGCCATGTTCCCCAATAGATTTTATTGCTGTCATTGCTCTTCTTTCCCACAATGAGTTTAGCTCGTTCTAAAATAAGGTTTAAGGGCTTGTAGGTTGCACAGGAGCTGAATTTCACAAGGGATTATATATTTTCGTTATCAGCACAGTCACTTTATTCAGCCTGAGATTCCTTCAAAAATCCCAGCATCTTGCTGCAATTTACAGGTTTGTATTGCTCCAACCTTCTTCCTTCTCCAATACGTTTAAGCTTTATTACCCCTCCCAGAGCTGCTGTTTGCAGGTATCTTTCTGATAGATGGCACATTGGCAGTGCAGAGAGCAGAACACTGCAGAGGTGCATAAGATTGCAATATCAGACCTAGGTTTGGAGCAGAAATAATCCAGCTGCAACAGGACAGTGCCTGGCACAAGGCAATTCACACTACTTCAATGCAGGTAGATGAACCTACCTATGCACACTCTTCTGTGGCCAGGGTGACAAACCTGGCTGAGATGCTCTAGGGACTGGGAAGCCAATTGAAACAGATCTCCCATGAGCAAATCAGTTGGGTGTTCTGAAATATCCCAGGCATCCTTAATGTCTCCCTGCTTTGATGGCTTACAGAATTTCAGTGGCATTTTGCATTTTCATCAGTCTTACTAACACTGCATGTACATATTCAGATGTTCCCCCTTCAAAGGCCCACGCTCTCTCTGCTGTCAGACGACATCACAGGTGAAATATCAATCCTGGCAAAGTCAAGAGTGAAATCCTGCTGACTTCTCTGGGGCCCACATTTCATCCCATAAGGTCAGGAAATGTTCATGTCTGAATCATGATTGTACCAGATCTCACAGCTCTCTCCCCACAGACTAACTGGGGAAATGAAGGCACAAGGTTGAAGCAGGTTTGAAAATTAAGGCATCCAAGAGACCACCAATTCCTTGTGACAGGCTGATACCAGAGGTGAAACTGGAGACAAACAGTGATGCTTCTGCAGCGCCGTGCCCTCAGCAGCATGGCTGCAGCTTCAGCTGCAGCTGGGTTGCCTTGGAGGAGGAACAAGCCAGCTCTACAGACCCTTGCCCAGCATGCTCAGAGTCCATAACATGCAAGAGAGAGTCACAGGGTTGATGCTCATTAATGCAGAGGCCCTGGCTTCCATTGGCCTCACAGGAATTTTATCCAGGAAATTTTTATCGCTATTTGTGGTAGCCAGTTTAGCTCAGCCTATTCTGTATGAGCAAGACAGATGGTGCTTTTGAAGAGAGCACATGCTGCCTCTTCCTAAGTGTCCTTTTCAGGTAAATTCTAAAAATAGACCAAGCTGGCACCTACAGGTCAAACTCTACAGTTCCTTCAAAATCCAGAAAAACTAAAGCATGCCTCACACACAGCTACTGTAATTCCCCAGGCTGGCACTTAGTCATCAGCAAAAGCTACTCTCACAGCACAGAAGTAGATTTCTTTCCCCTCCATTGCTCTCTAATGTTATTGAAATATAAATAGGTGGAATTGTGATTTTTTTTTCCCCCCATCTTGTCTAGGCACTAAACTTTGGTTTCTTTCAGAAAAGGTGTCTTTTATAAAAATATACTACATTTCTTATGGGGCTTTCTTCATGGTTCCAGTGAAAGTTAGCAGCTGTTACAGTCTGCTGCACACACAATCACCTACTTCATGCCACTTACCACAATGAGAGATTCATTCACACTTTGTATTTCCTTTATGCAATAGCCTCAAATTCTTTTGCCAACAGCAACAATAGATTTCAACAAGTCAGTCTTTCTTCCACAGTCAGGTGTTTCAGCTTGAGTGTCCACACTTCAAAACTAACAGTGCAGGGGAGAGATCAGTGAGCACACAGAGCTGCAACCTCTCTGATCCTTTTGGCATTACCTGTTCTGCAAGGCATCCAAGTTTCATTATATACAACATAGAACATGACAAGTTTGATGGGAAGTATATATGATAGGGCTTGACTCCGGATTTACTGAAAATGTGTACATTTTCAGAAGGTCCTCTGAGAGCATCATTCAAACATCGGTTCTGCTTCCAAAGAGTCTGAGGCCCAGATGCACAAGAATATACAAATGCATACATGCAGATGACTTCAGAAGCAGGAATACCATTGCTGACCTAAGCTGATGGTAAAGTCACTTTGAAAACTTCTACTATCTCAAACATAATTATTCCTTCACAACATCACTTGCTTCTAAGCGAACAAAATACACAATTCAGCTACCCGCACTGAAATTGTTCAAAACCAACACATCAAACAGAAAAATCCCTTTGCTTAGATGCTATTACTAATGCAACAGCTTCATGTATTCTGCAGTGAGAAAAAAAAGTTTTTGCAACTTTTTCATAAATTTAAATAACTTTATGAGGAAATGTGGTGTTATAATCATATGGGAATCATAAATACCGAAAGATAAATAAAGTTTTGACTTATAAATAAATTACACTTAAATCAACAAATAATATTTAGGGATCATAAATAAACAAATAAATAAATAAAACCCTACTGCTGAAGTTTCAGTTGAAATTTCCTCTAAGCTTTTTTGGGTTTCTTTCTCTTTGCACAAGACCCAGGAGATGTGGACCCATGCGAATGGGAATAAGCTTTACCTGATTCTCTATGATCCGAAAACATATTTTATTCGGTGTAATAAATACTGGTAATATTAATGTTTTGCCTAGCAGACATATTTACAATACTACAAGGATTTTATGAAATCATATCACTTTTCCCTAACTGATGACACTTAACATTCTGTCTCAAAGTGCAATGCTTTATATTCTTTGAGTTTCCCTCATAGCCAATGAGTTTTCCTCTTCATTGTTGCCAGTTCTATCTGTGAATTTAATTTGCACTAGCTACTATACCAACATGCTTCATTTTAATTTTACAGGTATGTGTAAAGAGTTATTGGTTGAAGGTAGTTTATTATACAAGCATATGAAAGAAAGCATTCAGTGGAAAGCTATAAGCATTCAGAAGGGAAACACAGCCAAATACAGCGGCTTTTCCTCTGCATGACTGAAGGATCACAATTCAGCCAGCCTCTATGAGAAGGACATTTTCAAAGATTATGTTGAAATAGAGAGACCAATATTCTGACATAGCAACTCCTGTAGTAAGATAAAGCAGCACCTCTGTATGTTGTAGAAAACCAAACCACTCCTACCTTGTACTTGGTTAATTTTGTTTATTAATTTTAACATCTGCTGTCTGCTCCTTTTCTCAGGGATGCACCACGCTAGTCTGGCTTTGTCCTTGTGAGTACATCCATGACCACCTTGTTATTAGGCTCCTGTTTCTCATACTGTAGACTTTACACCTCAGTTTTTATCTGAACCGGCTGCACAGCCAATTTCTGCATCAGGAGGCTGCCATGGAAGACACTTGTACAGGTGGCAACACTGGCTTGCCAAATAAAATCTTACCCTCAGTTACTTCAAATGCACCTCTTTGGCTCAACTTTTGCTCATTTGCTCATTGACAGGAGCATTTTAATTAACATGTGAGAAAAAAAATGAGCAAGACCAAAGCTGTGTGCATTGAAAACACTAACTGAAGTTTCCAGGCTGGGAAATCTGGCATTTCCAAGGCTTCTGATACCATATGTTGCAAATGTGAAAGAAACAAAGATCATTAATTATGCTGAGCCCCTGGTAGCCAGGCCCTTAATACACCATGGGTCCACAATTATCCAGCCTCATACTTTTTCTCTCACTGATAGGATTGCTGTTGGTACAGCTCTTTCTAGAGGCCATCTCAAGGTATGTGACAAGAGAGTAAGAGTAGTCAGCATCAATTTGCCAAATGGAAATCACGCTTAACCGACCTGATTACCTTCCACAATGGGACAGCTGGCTGGATAGATGAGGAAAGAGAAAAGGATGTTGTCCACCTGTATTTCAGCAAGGCTTTTGACACTGTCTCCCACAGTGCCCTCAGAGCCAAACCCAGGGAGTTTGGGCTGGATGAGTGGATGGTGAGATGGCTCTGAGAACTGGCTGAATGGCAGCTCTCAGAGGGTTGTGATCAGTGGCACAGAGCTAGCTGGAGGCCTGTAACTGGTGATGCCCCTCCAAGGATCAGTACTGGGCCCAGTATTGTTTAACTTATTAATCAATGACTTGGATGAAGGAATGGACTGCCTCCTCCGCAGGCTCGCTGCTGGTACAAAACTGGGTCCCTTCCAACCTTAACAACTCTGTGATTTGGTGGTTCTGTGACTGCATTAGGTCCAGTCTGTTTAGCCTCTATATATTATTACCTAAAACCAGAATTTCCTCATCTTTCATCTTCTCTACCCCTTTTTGTCCATGTGACCTCTGTCCATTTATTTGTACAATTTATCTCCCAATGAAGACCTGCTCCCCAATACCATCTGTGGAGGTTACACAAGGCTGTTTATTTACACCGCCTGGACAAGAGAAACAAAATCTCCCTTCTTGATGGAGGGAGGGATCACCCTTCAACTGAGCTGCCATCCTAAGGCTGATCAAAGCCTTCCCCACAGAAGAGCAAATGCTCAGTAAAAGCTGTGCAGAATCAATATGTGACAGCGGATGGTGCGATATCAAGTCTTAGTCCACGTGGGGTTGATACACAGAGACTGAGTCTGGCGTTTTCCCACAGGAACACAGGGAGAACATTCAAATCCCTGAGAATGAATAGCTCAACAAATGAGTTATTAAGAATTTAACTACACAAGTCCCAAGAGAAAACCATTGAGGCCTAATAAAATGAATTTGAAATTGCTTCTCTATATGGAAAATACACTAAGTGCCAATGTTGCAGGACCTCCCTGGATTAAGAGAATATGTTTATGGGCCACGGGGAAGTTTCTACTAGAGGAAGCCTGAGACACCCCTAGTGAAAGAATCCACTCTGCCTCGAGGGGAAAGTGCCAAACTTGGAGCAACACTCCTCGAAGTAATCCACTGATTAATTCAGAAGAGTTCTCCTAGATTTAAACTGAGCTTACTAACATCAAAATCTTGTCCTTAATAAAGTTAAGCAGCTCAGGAGCCAGATCAACTTCTCTGATTTGGGAATAACTTCCTGCTTGGCCAGGCCAATCCCCTCATGCTTACTGCTGCATGTCAGCCCTGGGAGACACCAAACATTTTGAGGCTGAACAAGTTGATGATGCCAAGTGCATCGTGTACTGTCTGGTCCCTGGCACGCCGCTTGGTATGTAGGCAATGGCAGATGTACACAGAAGTCAAGCCCACGCCTTCAAAGACAGCTTTTCTGTAGGAATATAATGAAAACACCTACACTTACATGGTGCATTTCTCCAGCTACTGTTTTCAGGGAGATTGTGTCACTTGCATCTAGGCACTCCACTTACTTCTTCAACTTCTACTTTTTCGTTCACCTCAAGACAGTTCTGCTTGAAAATAGTCTGATTACAGGAACACCTGATTTCATTCTGCCACTGCAGTGAAGAACAAGATGAGCTCTCTGTGTAGTAGACTTCATGCCCTCTGTGTCACTGCTAATGCCTTTCCCGCTTGAACAACCTGCCTCTAGGATTCAGGGATCAACTGGGGGTTTGCTTTGCCTTTGGAGTGGCTCAGGCTGTGATGGGCTTCTTTGTCTTACAACAGCTTCCAGAACAAGACACATAGGTCCCCTGACAAAGTTCTTTGTACATTTTAAAGAATGCGAATTGAAGAGTGCAGAGTCCTGAAACGTATTTTTCAGGAACACTGTGCAGACATTTCCAGCAAGTGCTTTTAATGGAAGCTTCTTTGCCAAGTATTGCCTCCTTTCCTAGCTGTGGTTTTGAGAAAACACATTTGTTCACAGTAGCAAAAGGCAGAGCAAAACTTTCAGTACTGCACACTCAATCACTCTATCCCCTGGTAGATGAACTAGAAGGGCTTCTTTTTTTCCCCACAGGGTTTACACATGTCAGCATTTAGTACTGAGCTCGTACCTACCAGGATGGTAAGATGCAGTGAAATTCAAATCAAAATCAATGATAGTGATAGCATTAGACCCAGCAATTCAAAATCAAGGGTCAAAGAGATGTGAGTGCAGCAGAATCACTTTTAAAAAAGCACAGGGAAAACAAGACATAGGAGCTAAAATTGTGAGATGATCAGAGTACAGAAAGCAGAAAAGAAGAGCACACTTTGAAATGGCCTGTGCTGCCAAACAAAAGACAGGCCATTTATTTATTTACCCAACTCATATTGATTTGGAAAACTAGCAAGAGTATTGCAAAATAAAACCAGCATTAGAACAGCCTATATTTTGATTAGCTTGTGCTGCCATAATTTGCAGAAGCGCATTGACATTATGTGTGATGGGACTCAATAAACAAAAGTAATATAACATGGCTACCACTCAACATTTCCATAACATTTTATGCCTTCACACCACTTTGCAATACAAACTTAATAAATTAATCTCCATAAGGTAGGCAAATCTGATTATCCTGATTTTACAGATGAGTTAACTGAAGCTTAGCAGAAGTGATGTCACCCAAAGTAGCACAGAGAGTAGAGGGGAAAGAGTAGCAATTAGCAGCCAGTTTGGGGCTACAGAGATTCTGCCATTCCATTATTATGCAGGACTTCCTCACTGCTACTGCAGCAGAAAATTTAGAGATCTGTGCATCTGTCTGTTAATATTTCCATGTTCCTTCAATTCATTATTAATAAACACACACAGAGTCTGACTGAGGGACCTATTTCTGCTGCACAAACCCACGCCAGACCCTGTAACCCCCTGGCTTAGTCTGTAAAATTAACACAGAGGAGGAGGTCTCCTGACCTCCTCCAGCCAGCAGAAATCTGAGCAGTCACAAAGATAAGTAAAAAGGAATTATTGCCAGGGAAGAAGCAACCCATCTCCTTCACACCTTCTTCTCATCAGACATCACTGTGGGCCATGCCCAACTTGACTGGAGGCACTTACACACGTTCCCCTCTCACTGCTTGCCTCTCCCACTGAACACCCTGTTTGAAACAATGACAGCTGCTCTGCCAGTCTTCCACCCAACCACTGCAGAGCCATTGCTTCCCAGATTCATGAAGGTGCTTCAGTTTTTCCTGAAAGATTTATTTTGCCATTGGCATTTATTTTGACTGAATATCATGTCACATTAGTTCAGTGGAAAGGAGAAGAGAGGATTCCTCTTACCAATTATATTTTCTGTTATGCCAGAACAGCTGCTTAGGGGAAGGTAAATCCAAAGGGAAAAAGGGGGTCTTTCCAACAGGCATTCAAAACACTTAAATCAGGGGTGACATAGAATGATTTACTCCCACCTAAATATACATTTCCAGATTTGCAACTTTTCCTACAGGTACTAAAATTCTCTGCAGGCCTTCAGGATATAAAACTGTCAACCACTATTACACTAGTCCAAAAATGTGGCAGAAGTGTCACTCAGAAAGCAGAAGTAAAAAGCCTGCAAAGAAGAGGGTTTGTGAACAAGCAAAAATTGTGAAATACAAGCTAAATATTTGCACTTCACAAAATGATCTTGCCTGCTGGCTGTACCATAAGTGGGAAATCAAGTAAGCACAGAACTATCCTCAGTATCATCATTCAGAAGAGCAAAGAAGTAATAATAATATGTTAACAGCTGTTGTACTGGATACAGGGAAACTGTAGTACACTAGAGCATCAAAGGTGACTTCTAAGAGCACAAGAATACTAAAAAAGTTGTTTTGCCTAGATTTGCCTCTGCTCATATCCCAGGTCACCTGGTTTTGTGACATTTTAATGGTAGTAATATCAGATAGGGGGCTTTACCTATGCCCCAAGGGGAAAAAAAGGTAAAAAGTAGATCTAAAATCTTCTTTCATCTGAAATATCTCTGCTTTAGGTAGAGAAGGTGATTTACAGGTGATTTGTGGAGAGAAGAATGGAGTTTTTGCACAAGAAACAGGGATAAAATACCACTGTAAATAAAACCTAAGCTTACTCCTACCTGATCTCTCCTCTCTTTAGATTTGGCTACTGACATTGATAGAGAACAGTATCTATTTGACAAGGACGAAAAATTTGGTCATGGAATCTCACTGGAATGATCCTAAATGGAGAAAAACATTACAAATATGCCAATGGAATGTTATAACTCTCGATACACTTCATTCATAACACCCAGACATACAAACATCAGCCTAGAGCAGACACCACTTACTTCCTTATTGAGCATCTTAAAATCTAAAGTAGGAGCTTAGGTGTAGCCTGAAATCTCTGTTTACCTTTGTGTTAAGTATCTTCAATACAAAAAAGACAGAATGGAAAAGTTGCCTCGTGCATAGAGGGGAAGATGATAAGACTGGGCCATTTCCTGCACACTTGAAGCAAAGGTCACTGCAGAGAGAATTTACTTGATCAGAGCCCAAAGTGAGCAAGTATAAATGGCTGGGACTAGCCAAGAGATGGAAAAAAGAACAAATTGGATCAACTACCCCCATGGGAAAAAGCTTACCTCAAAATATCTCATTTACTGGAAGCACTCTGATCTGGAAAAAAAATGCACCACTCAAACCTAGGACACTAGACCACCACTTACATGACTGACTGCTGGAAAGAACTCATCCACTGACCTTAGGTCAATTGTCTCAATAAAGAAACAAAGGTAGTCTCTCAGTGTAGTGCTGATATTCAGCTACATGAGTTACTGTCAGCAAGGTTTAGGGAGACACTTTTCTAATGTGTGTTTTCATAATTTCACGAAGAGATTGGGCCAATTCAGAGGAGCAGGAGCTGATCATTAAGTGTCAGGCCAGTCCAGTAATTCTTTTACCCTTCTGCAAACTTTGGAATCTCCACTCCTTTTTCTATTTTTTCAGAGTTTGGTTCATGTTAATCTTTAGGACAGATCCTATTGCAACCATAACATTTAGGGGCCTTGTTTAGCTATTTTGCTTTGATTCTTCTCTGTCCCTGGAAGCCAATAGCAGCTCCCAGACAATCAACTGAGAGGCCTGACAGCCCCTCAAAATGCTGGTAGGAATAGTTTGGTTTTTCTACNGTATTAAGGTTTGAAGTTTGCATGTTAAGCTTTTCTTAAGGAGCTTATGGCATTAAGGAGAGTCACTCAAAGAGCCTTACAAATGTCTATTCACAAACTTCACCAATTCTAACATATTCTAAATCTATTTATGACTTAAAGATATAGAAAACGAAAATGGCTTGAGTGAACTGAAAACATCTCAAAGCAGCCTGCTCTTCCTTTCAGCCTGAAACAAACTTATCCTGTTAGACACCGCTAGATTTTAAAGGTGCTGCCAGACAACTTAAAACAAACTCAAACAAGTGCTTAGAGGTTTCTTGAATCATTGAGTGCAGATCTTGCATGACATGAGATGTTCTTTATGTCTTCAAACTGGCAGTGCAAACTAAGTAATTAATCCTCACAAGACTGGGCAGGTCAGTAATATCATACTGAGACAGACAGGCTGACATTAAAACTCAGGACTACTTCAGTGCCACAAATGGCATCCTGGGCCCTTCTGGCTGTGTCTTAAAGGTGTCTTCAAAACCAAATGCTCTCATTTTGCATGTAATAAAATTATTTGATATTTTGCTCCAGACGCAGCTCTAAATATTTCTGAGTGGGCTTTCAAAGCGAGAGGACTGTTCTTTTTGCACACTCATTCTCATGACATCTGTCCTGCTACTTTGTTTCAGATTATGTTCTCAATACAACTTGACCCCCACAATTTCTGATATTTAGCAGTCTTGAACACTGGGCCACTTATGTCTGAAGGCTGTTTACAGTTTACTGGAAATAAGAAACTTGCACCAGGCAATTATGGCCTGAACATTTCTCATTTTAACTCACGACGGGTTTTTTTCACTCGCTTCAGGCAAAGTGTTAAAGTGCTGCTCTGCTCCTGCCACCAACTCCAAAGTTACACTGCAGGGTTCCAGTTTTGATTCCATCATTTATTAATTTGTCAGCCTTCAAAGAAAGACATTTTGCTAAATGTCAGTCTCCTCCTGGAGCCTCTTCAACATTTGTGTTATCTTTTCAGGTATCTTTCCCACCAATCCTACTACTAGATGACTGCACAACAAAGACTACAATACAGCTCACCATCCCACAGCTGTGCCACCTCTACAGGACTCACCACATTCAAACTAAATTCACTGCAACTGGCAGCCAGGAGGGACAACCCTGTCCTGGGGGCATCAGGCACAGCATGGCCAGCTGGGCAGGGGAGGGGATTGTCCTGCTCTGCTCTGCACTGGGGCAGCCTCACCTCCAGCGCTGGGGGCAGTTTTGGGTGCCACCATGTAAGGAAGTCATTAAGCTTTTAGAGACCGTCCAAAAGAGGGCTACAAGGATGGTGAAGGGCCTTGAGGGAAGAAGCTGTATGAGGAGCTAAGGACACTTTCTCTGTTCAGCTTGGAGAAGAGAAAATGGAGGGGACAACCTCATCACAGTCTGAAATTTCCTCGTGAGGGACAGAGGAGGGGCAGGCACTGATCTCTTCTCTGGTGACCAGTGACAGGACCTGAGGGAATGGCCTGAAGTTATCTCAGGGAAGTTTTAGGTTGGCTATCAGGAAAAGGTTTTTCACCCAGTGAGTGGCTGATCACTGGAATGGACTTCCCAGGGAAGTGGTGACAGCACCAAGCCTGACAGAATTCAAGGAGTGTTTGGACAATACCCTTGGGCACATGGTGTGGATCTTGGACTGCCTGGGAGCTGGACTCAATCCTGATGTGTCCCATTAAACTCAGAACATTCTGTTTTATTATGATTCTAATTCTGGGCCAATCCACTGGTGAGGAAAGTGCTGCTGTTTTCAGACAGCTCAGTATCAAGCTGGGCCGGGGAACGAGTTGCAAAAGTAGCTGTGTGAGTGCATACTGCACTGTAAGAGACAGTATAAAATTCTATAGCAGTAAATTCTGCAGAAAGCTGAGACTGATACAATACATCCAGATGCACTGCAGGGAAAGGAGAATGGAGCCAAGGACCAGATCCGAGAGAAACTGATGCAGATGATGCTCAACCAGAGCCCTTGGGGAATTCAGAAAATTTCCTACAGTTCTGCCTGGACCATCTTTCCTTGAACTTGCTGGCTCCTGGCTTTTCACTCCGCTCGCTTCACCTCAGCTTCATTCTGCCTCAAATCATTTTAGTATTTGTCTATTCTCAGTTGTTTGGTCTTTAGACTACTTTTTCAAGCAGTTTCCTTTTTCAGCAACTACTATCACAACTGGGGCCCTGCTCTCGGTTGCTCTTCAGGAATTATTGTATTATACATAGTCAGTCACTCCTCAACAGGGGTACTGGTAACATAATCCTTACAAATGGATTTGTACATGTTAAGAACAGAAAGAAAGGTATAAACTAAAGGATGCTGAAACAAAAGATGGTCTTATGTCAGCTAGGGCATTGGCCAAAATGTTCCTGGATTGCACCTGCCCTGGGTATTGTTTGTGCAACCATGCATTTCCTGAAACAAACAAGAGCATCCTGGAATGAGTCTCCTCCTTGGAAAGGCAGTGTTCAGTCACTGTCTGCTGGGAAGAACTGCCCAGCCATTTTGGTAGGCCTGCTGATCACAGAGGACAGCATCCTACTTGTTGCTTTAAGTTAATGACTGTTAGCTGGTGTTCCAGGCAACTGCTCACTCTACTGCAGAGTCAGGGAAAGGGTCATGCCAAACACCCCAAATTCACTTTTTAAAAGCACTGATCATACTACAGAAACAGGAAAAGATATGTCAGTCAAGAGCTTGACAGTGGGACTGTAACTTTTTTTTGGTTTGTCCATGTACCAACCCAGTCTTCAGCAAGGGTGCTGAACCAGCTCAGTTATTCATGGTTCCCCAGGCCAGCAGAACTGCTTCCAAACTGAGTTCTGGATGGAGTTTGTGAGGAAAGGGGAAATTGGCACTTCTGAGGCAGAGGGAAAATTTGCACTGGCTGTGCTTAATATGGCATTTGGGCTGCCTCCTGAACTGGCTTGCCTGAGAGAGGCTGATTCCCAAGGAATCCTTCACATTCCACTATACTGGCCCACTGATGATCTTCAGTGTGTCACAGAGCTTCTTTCATAGCTATTGCTACCTGTCTGTTTTGATGTGGTCCATCAAATCTTTGAGCCTATTGATTCAGACCTGCTGATGTGCCCAGTTTACTTATTCTCTGTTCAGCCCATTTGTTGGCCTAAAAAGACACCTCTTTTAAAAAGTAATACAAATTAGAATGTTCTTATTGATCTTTTGCATTAAAAAGTCTAAATTTCCAGCTAAATTGCAGGTGGTCATTTTATTTCAGGAGGAATTTTTGACATGATACAAAACGAGCTGAATGGTTCAATGTAGATAGAGATTATTAAAAAATAGCAACCACATTAATTCCTATATAGAATCATAGAAAATAATAGAATTGTTTAGGTTGAAAAAGATCTCTAAGATCATTTAGCCCAAGCCCTAAGCTAGCTCTGTCAAGTCCAGCACTAAACCATATCCCTTAGTGCCATATCTACATGTCTTTTGAACACTTCCAGGGATGGCAACTCCGGCATTTTCCTGGGCAGTCTGTTTCAATGCTTTACAAACCTGTCTATGAAGAATTTTTCCTAATATCCAGTCTAAGCCTTGGTGCAATCTGAGGCCATTTCCTGTCGTCCTGTCACTTATTACCTGTGAGAAGAGCCTGACATGCAGCTCACTGTAACTTTCTTTCAGGTCATTGTAGGAAGCAAGGTCTCCCCTCGGGCTCCTTTTCTCCAGGATAAACATCCCAGCTCCCTCGGCTGCTCCTCACAGGACTTTGCTCCAGACTGCTCCAGACCCCGCACCAGCTCCACTACTCTTCTCTGAACACATCGATGTCCTTCTGGTAGTGAGGGGCTCAGAACTGAGCACAACACTCAAGGTGTGCCCTCACCAGTGCCAAGCGGAGGGGGACAATCATTGTCCTGTTCCCACTGGCCACACTACTGCTGATACAGGCCAGGATGCCATCGGCCTTCTTGGCCACCTGGGCACAGCTGGCTCCTGTTCAACCAGCTGTTGACAAATACTCCCAGGTCCTTTTCCATTGGACAGTCTTCTGCCTCTGGGCTTGCATGGGGTTGTTGTGACACAAGCGCAGGTCCCTGCACTTGGCCTTGTTGAACTTCATACTGTTGGCCTTGGCCCATCAATCCAGCCTGTCCAGGTCCCTCTGCAGAGTCTTCTGACCCTCCAGAAGATCAATACTCCTGCCCAACTTGGTGTCATAAAAACAAGCAGCAAGATTTATGTGGATCCACATATGTAGACAAATGCACATTATCCTCTTTGTCTTCTGTGCTCTCACACGCCCTATTTACTCTGGGATTTACTGAATTTCTGCTTTCCATATCTGGGTGAAAGCAGAGCTATAATTTTTAACCTCTGATACAACTCTTAGTGAAGCCATTCCCAAGGTAACATTCACCATTTTCACATTATAGCTGTGCAGTGATTTTCATTAACTGATTAGACAAACGTTTATTTGCTTAGTGCTTTTCATTGCCATTTAACTATCTGTTCTTAGGACACATTCCCTTAGAAATAATGCTACCATCTCACCTTGTAGATTGATGCAACTCTATTTAACTGAAGTCCTGTTACAGGAATACATTTCTGCAAACTGGTACCAACAGCTACTCAACAGTTCATATGTAATCAGCCTCCTCAAACCACTGGCCTCTCTGACACCATCAGAAATACACCAGGCAATGCAAACTCCTAACGAGAATGAAGAAGCAGGTGAGAGAAAAGTAAAGATACCGACAGCTCTCTGTGGGGATCCCTGTACACATAGGTACAGCACTACATTGGAAATAATAATACCATATAAGTTGTTTTATATATAAATGCTAAAAAATAAAAAGTGGGGTTGCAAAACCACAGAACATCAGAGAATTCATTCTGAATGTGAATAATTTTATGCTCCACAGAAATCTGAAGCTATAAACTCTATACATAAACAGAAACTGTGACTTCAAAGAATTGCTACATATTCTGTTTCTGACAGCACACTTAGTTTCCAAATCTGGGTAATGCCAGTGTGTGGTTCATTCTTCAGTAGATAATGAAAAGAGTGGGTTTCTATCAGCAAAAGCGACATCATCCTACAGTGCTGGAGCTAGACACATGCTGCTAACTCAAGACAGGGTATTGACAGGAAACTGCTGTGACAGATTTGTTTCCCCAAGCAAATGTGACAACAAGGTGATGATCCCAAGCACTGCCTGATGCAGAGGAGTAAGGAAAACAAAAGAAGGAAAAAAAAGACCAACCCAAGAACAAGTCCAAAGAATTGGGAAGTGTTCATAAGCTCCACTACCTTTTCTATTTTAGGCATGATTGTATTTGTTTGGGGGTTTTCTTTGGTCACATCTAAGATTGCTTTACTCAGAACCCATTAAATTATATCTCTTTTCATCCAGTGATGAAAAACTCTGCAGCAAATACACTGAAGGATTTAACTGTAATGTAGCTTCTCTCATTACTGCTTCAAATGGTTCTGAAACACTGGCTTGTAGTTTTTCCTGATGATCATCTCAACTGTAGATCAAGAAATTGTCCCTACCACTTCCCAGTTTCTGATGCTGGGTTTTTTCCTTCCACTCAGTCAGGGTCTTTCTCCTCATCCTTACCCTACTTAACAAGTTTCAGCTTGAGGGAGATAGCAGGAGATGCTGCTGTTCTTCCACAGAAAATAAAAACCATCTCTATTAAATGTGCCAAATAAGTCAGAACCAAAAGGCACAAACAAATACAGGACACTTGTGCATTAAAAAAAATCATGACCCATGAGATCAACTAATCTGGGCTGCAGAGACATTCAAACTGGGCTACAGAAGCAGACACAGCCATTATCAATTTGCTCAGTCCCAAAACTGAGGAGGCAGATGGTACAGTTGAAATCAAGGGATCCCAAGAAGAAGTGGGGCCTTAAGAAACTGTGCCACAGATGGAGAGACATCAAAGCTGGCCCCACGTCAGCTTTTCAGGCCCAGATGGATTTATTCACTCAGAAACAATACTGCTGAATGCGACTTCCCTGCTTCCAGGGCCAACTCTTTTGTCCCAGGTGGTGCTGGGTGTTAACAAGCCCTTGGAGACCTGAGCTGTCTCTGCTTTGCACAGCAGTCCCTGGCAGGTGTTGGCATTAGCCCCAGGGTGATCAGAAATTGTCCACTGTTTGGGGTTCTTCTGCCTCCAGAGCCACAAGTCACAGAGAGGTGGTTGTATACTCAGTTCATTGCATTGCTCCCACTCCTAAACAGATTGACTGGGGAATAGAAATGCTGCTGACCACAGGGAAGGTTACTGTTCCTCTAACAACCCTTTCTTTAAAGTTCTTTCAATATTTTTAAAACACCATTTTAAAATTAAAAGTATACATAGCCATATAACTTTTACAAACAGTCAAGACATGATGACAAGCACACTCACTCTGCTTTGGAAGCACCAGAGCAATAAATACAATAAATACAATACTTGTATTGTGTCTTCAGCAAACTAGCAACTGGGAGGAGTGCACTTATTCAACAGCAGAGTCCAAATCCTACTCCTCTTAATGCTTTTTGAAGGCTTCCTCCCATAGAACAGGTCCAAGGGTGAAATCAGCCCAGCTGTCTGGGCAGATGAAAAGCCATCTGTGCCACGAAATTGAGCCTTTTGTGCCCAGGGCTAATAATTTGAGTGGTAAGTAATGATTCTGCAGGGCAGGAGAGATTCCTGACTAGAAATTTTGAGCTTATCATAACATGGAGCCTGCCTTCTCTCATTGCCCACATGATTTACAAGGCACCTTGGAGAAGGGAGGTCTTGTTCCTTCTTGAGAAACAACTGCACCTTCCTACACCTTTGATGGACTCACATTAATCAGGCAGCATAGGGTTTTCTGATGGTAACACGTGAAACTTAATTACATGTTCGCACACCAGGAGAAAATAAAAGGAATTAATGGGCATTATTTGCCCCTTGGGCTGTGTATTTACTTTAAAAGCTCTTCCCAAACAAAACACTGAATCTCTCAGATTCATGCATGTGAAAGATAAGCAACTTAATTTTTCATAAACACAAAAAGATGCTAGTACCGTGATGCAGAAAACATTAAAGATAGATTAGCCATTTGTTCTAATTTAACCATTCAGGGTTTCTTACTAACCTGACCTCCAGGTTCAACTTCATTATGGTTTAATCACAAAGATTTCAAGCGCAGAAGTATTGACAGGCCTCATATAGGAAAGACTTTGGTTAACTGAAAACAAAGCTTGCCATTCACTGGAGAAAATATATCACTCCTTTCTGTGTCTTCAGATCTAGAGGCCTAGATTAATGCCTGTCTTTCCTTGCTCAAAATACTAGAATACATGTTAGTAAATGAAAACATTTTGAAAATGAAAGTAAATTAAAATTACCGAGGGACAGATCTATTTTATACTCTGGCAATTTTCCTGAGATTTTACTTTTAATGTTTATTGTTTAACTTCATAAAATTGAGTAACTAGCATAATAGCACCTCAAATGCCTGAGAGAAACAGCCCATTAAAATATGAAGCATCTTGTTAATAAAATACACTCATCAGAATGCACCACAATTCCCTACAAGCTCGTGCAGTTTTAAGGCTAGTAAACATTTCTAATGATCATCAGCAAACCCAAGTTTTCTTCAATGGTTTGTTAAATCACTTCTTTCAAAAAAGGTGCTGACATCAAATATAGTCAAACTGTTTCCTAATCTTCCAGGGGTATGTAGAGTACAGATGCAAGAAATGCCTGACTGTAACACCACAGTTTTCCTCCACTCAGTACCTTCTGCTATGCCAATGTGAAGAAGAGAGGACAGGAGAGAGAGGGAAGAGAGAGGGGAGAGAGAAGAGAGGGGAGAGGGAAGCAAGAGAAGTGAGAAGGAGGGGAAGGGGAAGGGGAAGACGAGGAAGACGAGGAAGACGAGGAAGACGAGGAAGAATCTTCACCAAGTCCAAAGCAGAATGGGAGAAATGCACAGTTTTTGCATTTTGCACAGAAATGCACAACAGAAAACAAGCATCTCAGTTTTAGGTAATGCTGTGGTCCAGCTACCTGTAAACATTTTGAGGGGAAAAAAGGGACCAAATAGATCAAAAAGCACTTTTACCCTCCAGATCTGATGTGCAGTACCAATGAGATGAGAAAAGTTCTTACCTGTACCAAGTCTGTGAAGGACCAAAAAGACCTGGATAGATGCTGTTAGTTTCTTTTAAGTCAGCAGTTTCACCAGTTTGCCATCACAGATTGATCTAGCAAACTGAAAGTATTGTCTCCAATGAAAATACTCTACCAAACTTTTTTTTGTTGCTGTACAGCAGAAGTCTGTTAAAGATCAGGAATTGACCACAGTTCCCATTTTCAGGACATCACATCTTCGTAGCATTTTCTTCCTCACAGATTTTTTCCAAGGAAAGATATTGCATGGGGCACTCAGAGCACAGAAAAAAAAAAAATCACACGTGCTCAAAGGGAATGTAAGATACCAGACCCAGAGAAGGAGAAATGCACCTCCTTCAGCTGACCAAAGGCATAGACTGAAATGTCTCTAACATCAAGGCCCCGAAGTGATGGATTTCATAACAGGATTTTCAAGACTAATTAACAGTTTCCCTGCATGTCTTTGGTTTGGATGTTTGGATGTCAAAACTGACATTTTTTTTAAAGGTCTTAATTGTCAGAGGTCTGCTGCCCTTCAGTCTTCTGGGGAAAAAAGAAATCAGTCTTTTCAGTGTCAGCAGCATTTAACAAGTTAAGTTACAGGCTGGTTCCCAAGGTCTTTAGAAAACATGAGTCCTGCTCATTATTGACCTCCCTGTAGAAAGTTATTTCTTTTTCTTCTTTCTGGTTTATTTTATATAGACACTGCTACAATTGCTTTTACCATTCCCCCTGGAGTCATTTCAGGTTAACTCACTTTACTGGTTATGCTTGCTTAAATACAGCTCACATTTGAAGGTTCTCTTTGAACTGGGGCTTGACAGAGAAATTCAGGACAAAGAGCAAAGTTTTAGATTCAGAATAGATTGTCTTAATGATAGGGTAATTGCTTTTCTGAAAAGCACAATCCTGAATTGTAGAATCTATGGTTAATTGCAAGAGCAACCTCAACTAAGCCTTATTCATTTTATGAATCACTCTCTATTTTTTTCTATAATATACTATTTCTCTATCTAAAAGTCACTTTTTAGTAAAATGACCTCAACTTGATATCTGATCTTCAAATGAAGAAAACTTCTATTTAAAAATGTCACTCATAAAAGTGTAAATAGCCAGTAAATTTCCCCACAGAAAACTAGGTAACTTCTGAAGACTAATCTCTAACTCAGTATAATTTTTCCATAACGCATTTATTAGGAATCTTTTTTTGTAATTCACGAGATTTGTTTAAGCATTGAGGATAATAGTTTTAGCTCCGTCCCTGAACAAGAATTAAATGTGAAAATGAATGATGTATTTCAGGGACATATCTTCCCTCTAGAATTCACCCTGAAATTAGCCAGGGACTTTATATTTGAAGGTTGCAAGTTGCTGTGGTTTAACCCTAGCCAGCAAGTGAGCTCCACACAGCCACTCCCTCACTCCCCTGATGGAATGGAGAAGGGTAAAAGTGAGAAAAGTGAGAAAAAGTGAGGGTTGAGATGAAGAGTTTAATAGGTAAAGCAAAAGCCACATGCACAAGCAGAGCAAACCAAGGAATTCAGTCACATGTTGCCAGCTATGTTTCCTCATTAGAAAAGCTTTTTGGACTGGGTCAGGGGCTACAGAGTATTGTCCATCTTGCATGCAGTTGTTCAGAAAGGTGTATTTCATGTGTTACATCTGAACCCACCATCCTGTGATCCTTGTCTGATCTCCATCCACAGCCCAGACAACAAAATTTCACCCAGTGGGGACTTGTTTTGAAACCACTGACCTAATGGGTTATATCAAAACATCTTTGAGATAATATTCAAAATTGCGTAAGAGATGTTTTCCCTCCATTAAGCTTTTTTAAAAATACATAGTTGCCCCTTTCCTTTTTCCTCGCCCAGTGGCTTGATATAGGATGCAGGAACTTCAGTGATCTGCCACTGCCTGTAACAGCTTTTCAGAAAAATGGGCCATGCAAGATCCATTTTTATTAAAAAAGGAAGAAAACCTGTAGGCTTCCTTTGGCTTTGAGTACCCTTTTCTTACAGGGAGGTGCACTACCCCAGTTCTTCATGGATTCTGTTAAAGAAAAAGAAACAAATTTGAGAAGCAGGGTTTTTTTTCCACCTCTGCTACATTTTCAGAAGTATGTGCTGTTTGAGGAGACACCTGGAATCCTGAGTTGTACAGCCACATGTGCAAAGGATAATTCTAGCATGTGTCCTCTGTTTGTTAACTGATCACATAACAAGAGGCCATGAGAGCTCCCTGAGCTGTGGGGCTGAGTGTTTGCAGCTACAACATGTATAATGCCAGAGAACATCATGTCATTTGTCCAATTCTTACAGGTACTGGAGCAGAATACTAAAAAGGAAGTCAAGGAACCACCTGCTTTTGTTCTCAATTTACACAGACACCTATGTACACACAAACAGGGTACACAAGCCAAAAGCCAACTAAGTAAATACAACATATAGCAATGCTAAGTGCAGAGCTGGCCATGTGAGTCAAGTTATTGTAATTTAAAATGTTTCCATCCTCCAAAAAATCTGAAAGAAACAGAATGTAGCAAGGCCCCACTAACCAGGTAAGCTCCCTCACACAGGCAGCTCTTCTTCCTGCCCCAGGTCCTTTCCTTATTAGCGCTGAAGCATCCAAGCATTTGGTCAGCTGTGTTATATTTTTTGGTTGCATGTGGAGGTTTTTTTTTTTCCCAACTACCAAAGATGACCAGATGTGCATTGTTTGTCCATCTTTATTCCCTCGTTCCCTGCTCCAATTCTTCTGCAAAGGTTACCTAAGCAGCAGAAAACATATAAGCAGGGCACTGTCTGCAGTTCAAAATAATCACTGTCTAGTTCCTGAAATTCCAAGACAGTAGAGTAACATAATACTCATTAGTAAATGCAAATTGCTCTATACTGCAATTAGACAGCTCTTACAGCACAGAATAATGGCAGTCTTGGTGCTTTTCCCAACTGGACTGCGTGACACAAACAGATCAAAACACTGATCACCTAGAAGAGAATTTCAATAGGATATGGCAGAATGAGCAAAATGCTATTGAGAAAATTAATATAAACTAACATGTCACCCATATTTATTCATCTCACTATCTGCTTCAGATCAACAAAACCCATAAAGGTATTCACAAACCTTACTGAAAATATAGCATGTGGAATTTACAATTTTGGTCCACTTTGCAAGAAGCTTGTGAAAAAATATTTTTTAAGTATTTTAAAAACACCTATTATTAATAAATTATTGATTACTTCAATGGTAGGATTTTGTATGAAACCTCAATTTTTTTTTCTTTTTGACAAACTATTTTATTCTTCCACAGCAAATTACTTCAGCTGTCTTTCAGTAGAGGCTATTTCACAAATGCAAAGATTAAATGAATCCCAAAAGCATTACAAAACTTCCGCTGTAAAAATGTAAATGGATTATCTCTCCATTAATATCTCACTAAACAGCAACACTTTAGAAGCAATCATTCTTCTGTTGCTCACAACATAAAAGCCAAATGATATTTTCTCCATAAATCATCCAGCTATTACAAGATTAGAGTAAAAAGGGGTGGGTCTAAGAAAATAATGTCTTTAGATTATCTTGAAACCAGGTTTACAAATGCTACATTGGTACTTCCATATCTTCTATGGTGGAAGTAACATCTAATATTTGTTCACATGATGGTTTTGTACAAGAGAAAACTTCTGCACTAGATTTTAAGTGCTGTCACCAGATTGTGTCTACTCCATTTTCATGTAACAGCTAATGGAAGTATAAAAAAGCTTCTTTTATTACAGCTGTCCTGTAGCACATCTTTATGGAAGTGCTGGGACTACTGCTAGGGTGGGGCCAGTAGAGAGCAAATGAAGAATAACATTATTATAAAACATCTTTGTGACTCTTTCAGGCCAGTACCAAGAGAAATTTCTTTATAGAAGCATCAATTCCAGCAAAGAATAATTTTCTTAAAGACAAACAACCCACAATGGACAGGCAGATGCTTATTTCTAGGATGACACCAAACTACATTCCCCTCCAATGTTAATTTTTTTCTGCCCACAGGGAAATGAGAAGGGCAATCTCTTTTTCCTATAAAATTGATCGAGTTAATTTCTGACCACCTACTTGCCACTTCTGTAGCATTTTTCGATGCCTATACACAAAATGAAGACACACATTTTGTGTTTACTTCCAATTGTGTTAACCATCTGAATTGCACAGAGTGGTCTCTTCTCTCTTTGTTCTGGGGTAATGCATTGAACTTCACATCCATGTGGTACTGCTAGCCTCAAAATTCACCTCACTCATAACCAATTATTTCCCATAAAACTGTGGCTGACATGGCAGTGTTTAAGCATGCATCACTTCGCTGGCATTTGTGTATGTACAAACAGCCAATTAACACACAGATACACAAGCATGCAGAATCTTCTCTCTCCACTGGGAGCTGTCATCTTTCTTCTCTTTTCTAGATTTTCACAATCCTCAGCTCTACCTTCCCTTTCAGCAAGTAAAAGAGGTGAAATATTTTGGGATCTAGCTACTTGGAGCAAAGCCATAATGCTGATTAATTGCATCAGTATCCACCTGAGGCATCTGTGCACTCAGACTCACAGAAGTATCGACACAATCACCTTGATTCCAATAGCACAGATATAGGTCCTCTGCTGTAATTACTGCAAAGTGACTCAGAGCCACTCTGTCAAGGGGTGGAGGACCAATGCTGGCCCTTGGCCACCTGGGCACCCATCCAGTAATGGCCTGACTGTGCCTGGATGCAGTCTCCCAACATATGCTGAAGTACCATGGATACTGCTCTGACTTGCACCAGCGGGCAGGAAGCAGCAGAACTAGGGAAACCTGTGTTGTGCTCTCTTTCCCCTTAGTCATCCTATTAACAGAGGCCACAGAAAGAGGAATGTGTCCCAGACATGATGACAGAGGCTCTCAGCTATCAGGGAAGTTCCATACAGGTAATTTGATGGAGCAACTTCCTAGGAGCTGACAATGCCGTAACATTTGTTATTTGATTCTTGTATATCCATAGTGGCACACTTAAAATACTAAACACTTTAAGCTTCCAATCTCTCTTTAAGTTTATAATTTATAATTTATAATTTAATTTTTTTATAGCCAGCAAAGTATAGTTTTGCTCAACACAAAGAGTACCCTGCTGTGTAATATAAAACTGCTGATCAAATCTATTTACTGGGTCAAGAAAGCTAAGTTACTTCTGCTAGAAATGCAGCACTAATCAGCCATACAGCATTATAGCTGTATGTTCATCCACTCTTGTGCATCAGTCAAAAAACCATTTGCAAAATTCTGAGTTAAATATATTTGCTGATAGTGATGGTGAAAAAGGAGAAGAAAGCACATCTGTTGATTTTAGACCACAGGTGGTGCAGCACAGGGTGTCAGAAATTGTCTCTTCCTGTAAAGTATAAACCGAGGAAATTTGGTACGCAAGTCATTGAGAGAGAATTTACCATGTCATTTTTACAGACATTTCTTGACTCACTTTAACTGGACAACTAAAATTCTCTTTATATCATGTGACCTTTCTGATCAAGGTTGTTTATCTTGAACTCTCTTCTCCTTGGAAACTTATGTTTTAGATTCTCAAAGCACTGCAAACTTTTCCTAGGTTACTCTTTTTGCTAATATTTCAGGACCATCTTTCTCAAAACTGAGCTCTTATGCATTTTGATGCTCTGCTTCATGTGGAATATTCCTTTACCCATCAGTGCTCTAATACATCCATTCAGTGGGGAAAGTCATATGTCTGACCTTCAGTTGCCCCTGTTACTTCAACTGGCTACCACATATTTGCATTACAAGGTCCATGTGATGAAGCAACAAGGATTTTCATTTTGAGCACCAATTTTTAATGATGCAGCTTCAAAACAGATAAATGCTTTCAAAATTTGACTGCTTTCCCATGGACAAAGAAAATTACACCTCCTCATTCCCACAGAGCTCTTGGCTGGCACTGGGTCTGAACTGGTTATCTCAAAATGCATGTTTTTGTGCAAGTTCACCAACTGATTGGTGTGTTCCCTGCAAGGCAGCTGGAATATGTAGTTTTAAAAGGGATCTTTGGGTTATTAACAGTTTCCCAAACAGTTGTCACTGAAAACTACACGTGCAGACTAAACAAGATTAAACCTTAGAATAAGATCATAATCAGAAGTTAAATTCTAGCTAGAATATGTCTGTATGTCCTATAATGTTTCCCATAAAATTAGGTAGCAAATGATCTAATGGTAAAAAGGCTTGCAACATACAGGTCGTTCTGCCACACAGGCCTATGCAGGCAGCCTAATATTACCAGCTACCTACCCTTGAGCTGCCTTATTTAAAGATTTCTGAAATTAGAGAAACTTAAGAACATTGAACTATGTGAAACTACTCACGAACGCAGCCTGCAGACACAATTTTCAGAGGACTGGACACAAAGGTGATAACTGGAGGCACTGCATGGATTTGTACCATGTGAGCCCACCGCTTTTGCACGTAGCGAGTTTGATACTAGCAGAGCTCTGCTTCATTCAGGCATCGCTCCTCATCCCCCTGGGATTCAGGGCTGGCAGCTGGCAAGGAGGCTCTGCAGCCCCCAGAAAAGGCTTCACTGGAGCTCCCCTCAGAGTCCTTCAGAGACTGACTGCCAAGTAAGGGCTGCATGTGTAAATCTCAGCTCGGGAGTGGGAGAGACAAGTTCCGGTAAGATGGAAAATAACAGACGATGATACTGTCACATGTATTGGTTTGGGGTCTTTTTTTTTTCCTCAAATCCTGTGTTATCTAAAATTCTTAATTGGTGATTTGGTAGAGAAAACAGATTGAAATTATCCGATGAGGCATTTTCAAGTCAGAAGCAGATATAAAATGAAAAGCGTATTATAGAGTTTGTCAAGTGAAGGCGCAAATAATTCTTACTAGATTGTCTGCTGCAATTTTTATTAAGAAACTCATGAAAGTAATTGGCATAATTTCTAATTGGAAGTTTAAATTTGCCATAATGAATGATGGGTTAAGTTTGAAATAACAAAGAAAGCGCATTTAACACTTGCTGAAGGAAGTTAAGCAGCTATAGCATAATATGCTCTCTTTTTGCAGAATTGGTAAGAATGTGGCAGTCTTTATCATCAAAGATCCTCTCTGAGTCCAGAAGAAAATACCTGCAGTTTAACACCTCAAGAAACAAACAAACAAAAAAAGGTTGAACCAAGAACCTTCATATTCAGTTATTTTTAAGGAACACGAGTCAGACAAACAGCAAGCCAAGATTCTAGAAAATTGAATCTGTACTTTCACACTTGGAATTTTAAAGTTGTCAAGACTCTCAAAAAACACATGCTAAGTTTGGAGGGCTGTGGTAAAAGAGTTCTGGGGAAAAAAAAAAATCTGCTGATAAAACCAGCTGGCAAATCATGCCACATAGGAAATCTCCTCTGAAAATGGAGATTAAACTTTCAGACTAAAGGCACAACCTTCTTTGAACATGCCTTGATTTAGTCTAATGCCTACCACTGCCTACAGAACAAAGGAAGGTAAAATTTCAAAGTCAGAATCTTACCAGTGCCTCATGCATGAGTAGCAGGGAACAGAATCTTATTTTAGGACATCTTATTATGTACATGTGAAAAGGACAGAAAGGTAAGCAAAAGGCGAAGGAGCATCAAGACTTCTACCTTTTGCCTATTTTTTTTAATTAACTATACATGAAATTTGCAACTGAGGCAGACCAAAATGGTTTTGACAATGATACAGTACTGTAGATTTAAACAGTTTGCCAGGACTGAGTCTTTCTGCCTGAGCAACTATGATCTGTCTTAGGCCATGAACTGGGAAATACATGTCCAAAAAAAGATCCAAGAAACAGACATTGATGCCATTCACAGTATTGAAAAAAGTCCTAGAGGCACAAACCATGGCAGAAGATTATGAAGTGAATAAACTTTTTTTTCCTTTTCTCCTGGAACAGGGAGATTCACTACATAGGAAACATGGGGGATAAATCTACTGCTGCCTTGGCCATCTCCCCAGAAAAGGGAGGCTTTGCAGGTAGAGCACAGGACTAGCAATCCCATCCCTGGGAATCTGAAGTACAGACTATCCCCTAGCAGTCCATGTCCTGTAGTAAAACAGTTCCCAAATTTGTGATCTGACTTGGACAGAGTGGATTAACATTAAAATGATTCATTGCATCATTATTCAACTATTAAAGGAACCTAAATGAGAAGAGAAACATTGTTTCTTAAAAAAATTAAACACAGAACCAAAGTCCCGCTCAAAGTAATAACAGTAATCACAGTATCACACCTGGGAGTCTAATTTGCCCCTGAATTAATAAATAAAATCATTATTTTTTCTTTTAGCAGTAATCTTTATTAAATACCACCATTTACAATTAAAAGCACCATTGTAACTGAAGAAAATGAGAGTTTTAAAGTAAGATCTGGAAATGAAGTGTTATTCAAAGGCTGTGAAGGGGAAGGAGCCATAAGAGAGAATTTTTGATAGCTGAAGAGCCTGAGTAAACAAACCCACTGTTGCAGTGAGGAAGGGGGGAGCCAAGACGAGGAAGAAAAGCGTGAGCTGGTAGTGGAGTAGGGGCACACTGGGTCAGCAAGACAGAGAGAAAAATGCATAAAGAATTTTGAAGAGAATCTTATTCATCCTATATAAGTTAGGTGTGTTTACTAGAAATTGATTAAAATAAGGTAATATATAATGGAAAAGAGTATATTTCAATAGCTTCATAGGCTGTTGCATAGGCAATATAGCCATTAATTATTTGAGCCCTTTCAATCAAAGATTTTATGCACAAAATAACAGAGTTTACATGGTTCACAGAAACAAACATACCTAGGCAGATGCAGAATACAAAAAAGCATCGGAGAAACCTCAGCATTGTGAGTCAGCAATTAACATTTCATCACTTTAAAGGTGCTGCAAGCTTCTTCCTTCCCCATGCCACAAAAGGATTTCTCACAGTGCTTCTGCAGTAGTTCAGCTGAATTTCTCACTATCAAGACCTTTGTCAATAAGGTGTATCTATAACAATACTAACTCAATAGTCATTCCTCTTAGTAGAGCAGTAAGCATGTTTTCATCTTCTGCTTATCTAAAGTGCCGACATAACCAAACTACACTGCCTACATAACCAAACCTCCATTTGATTATGTGGACACGTGCTAAATAAAATCAAGAACTTGACAAAAACGCAATAGCTTTTCCTAAGCTTGAGATTCAATTTCAGGACTAGGGCTGGGTATGGTCAGAAGCCTGAAAGAGAGAACCACCAAAGTCCAAGCTGCAGCCCAGAAAACCTGTGGACTTCTGCATTACAGCGAGTGCACAGCAATTTCTGCCTCCCTTCCTCACATGGGATGACAGGCAGACGCATACACATACATTTCTTCTATGTAGCAATCTACTGTATAACCATTTTTGGGCCATTCTGAAGTACATTTTGATCTTCTATCAAGATCATTTATTTTGATATGAGAAAGATTTTATTTTTTTTTTACATTAAGAACAACCATTTACTGGAATAACTTCCCCAGAGGTATGGTAAAAGCCTCATCACTGTAGGTTTCCGAGACATGATTGGACAGTGTGCTGGATAACCTCATCTAGGCTCCCTTTTCCACAAAAGGTTGGACATGACATAGACCCTTCTATAATTTTTAGCAAAATAGGAAATTTGCAAATTAGAACTATAAGAGTGTTTTTTGCAAAGGTAAAGAGTAACTACTGGCTTGAGAAAGATGTATGGGATGATCAACACAACCTGTTACAGAACTTTTAGTAGGAAACGTGCTGTTTTTCCTCTTGTTGGCCTCTCCATTTGAAACAGTTGTTATTCTCATTTAATACACTATGAGGATTAGAATAATGTTGATAGTTATCTCTCTCACAGGATGTTGTGAAGACTGATATGTTCACATACATTATTCTAAAAATGCAATACAGAAGAATAATGTTATACATTATTAGCACTGGTAGAATAGTAATACAGTTTTATATTAACTCAGCATTCCACAAACAGCTAGTAAATTGCTACTCAAAAGGTCTCTTCTCCTTCCAGCATTCCTCACAGATTTCTTCCAACTCCCAAGCTGGTTATTGAGCAACTTGTAATGTCATTTTAAAAGACTAACAGGCTTCCCTTGAGGAAGAAAAATCTGAAGACAAAACATCGCAAGCAAGTTCTCCCATTAAAACACTTCTATGCAGATATACTTAAAAAAGCTGAAATAAAATGACAGTAGAGACAATGTTGTTGCTGGTACATTCTCAACTGTGCTTAAAATGACCAAGAAATCCGACCCTGGAAAACATGAGGCCAGCTTTAGAAGAATGTCTCTTGATTCCATTTAAAAGTAGATTGTTAATGAAAATCTACAAAATAGCAAAAGTTATTTTTTTCTCTCACGTGTAACATACTTTTCAAGTAGAAAACACAATAAATCATGTGCCATTAAAACTATCACTTTGATAGCTAATTACCTGAGCATCATAATCAATAGATTTCTCTGTGTTGTCAAAAATAGAAGACAAAATTAAACCTATCATCCTTCCATAATTTAGTGTTGTGTGATTAAATTTATTGAGCCCTTTTTCACACTTGATTGATACACTTTGACTGCACAATTAAAGACAAATTATTTGAAATGCTAAGCTATTCTCCCCAAAGAACTAAACTGTTATTGTCACTCTGTTTATTGTCAACATGTTCAGGATGATAGAGAATTTGTATTATGGATTGCCTGATCCACCTGCATCCTTCTAGTCCTTGAATAAAACTTCAGCCTTAAGGAAAAATTAAACACATGTGCCTTTGGCTCTCATACCCCTCATTTTTATACCAGTTGAGCTCCTGTTTCATTTTCATCACCACCACCTTCGCCACCTACAGCAAAACCAGGACACAGATGATCCCATGCCCAAACAAAACAAGCTCTTCCAAAGAAAGGACACTCTGGTCAAGTATTTTATTTACATCTCATTAAACCAATCAGCATTTCAACTCCCATTCAACTCTTTCTAAGCTTAAGGTGCTGCACTGTAATGATGGACTGATCTAATTGATTAAAAATATTGACTGCAGAGAAAATTCCACAGGTAACTGGACATAGAGATCAGCATGAAAGGCAAATAAATTCATATAGAAACAAACTGAGTAGTGATTGAGAATGCAAGGAAGATGGAGGATTGATTAAATGAACTGAAGTTCAGATCAGATATCTAGAAAGACTTTTTCGCCATGACCCACAAGCAGTGGAGCAGTTTGCCCAGAGAGGCTGTATGATCTGGATCCTCAGTGGTTTCCAGGAGCAGACTGGATAAAACCCTGAGAGATTGAGCCTGAAATCAGTGTCAACTCTGCTTTTAGGAGAAAGCTGGACAACAGAACCAAAATGAGGAACAAGTCTGTAGCTTCTGGGCAGGGGAAAGGCTCACAAATGACTCAGACAGGAGGAGAAGTATGTGCCTTCTGCAGCAACATGTTTTCTGGAAAGAGGGATTTTATCTAGGTTTGAAGGAGTGTGAAGAGAAGAAACTTGCATAAACAGTTTGAATAGTTTAAACAACTTACTTTAATAGCAATGCTAGGCAATACAATTCTAAGTGCTAAGAAATAACATCAAATTCTTCAGAATTTTATTAGGTACAAAAATAATCAAGTTATAGATAAGTATCAATGTTCAAAGATAATCACTTTAAAGAGTCCACAATTTAATAAAAAATGTAATACAGAAGTTTACTGTAAAATTTAAATTCATGGTGTATAAATCTGGGGGCAGGGGGGGTTTGCTGTGTCAGTTCTACCTGGAAAGATTATTTTGTCTAGACAGTTTTATGGGAATGTTACAGAAAAAACTCCTTCAGCCTTGTTTTCTCCCAGTTCCATGGCTTTCACTCACACAAAGTCTCTGTTCCAAAACCACCTTCACCCAAGTTTCCAAGCACCAGAGGTGGCTCTGTAGTTTTCCATGCAATAGTGTTACACTGGAAGTTATAAAAAGGCATCCTCATACCTGGACTGCAGCTAAGGTGATGTCACAAACAGATTTCTTTCAGACTGAGAGCACCAAGCAGTGGAACACTCATCTGCGAAGTAGTGGTTAAACCAGTAAGAGAATACTGGTCAAAGTGAAGCACAAAGTGAAGTCAAGCCACAGACCAAGGGCCTCCCTTTGGATTGATTCTAGTGGGATGGAGGGGCTGCAGATCTTTGGATCCTGTATAAGAAATGCTGTCAGAAAGCCAGCAACTTTTGAGAAACCATAATGAATAGGGAGCTGAGTGACCACATGGACAACAGGGGAACACAGGTCCCACCAGGGAGAAAGGTCCAGACATCACAAGCAAAGGAACTGCCTCTGTATCCACCCCTACTTTGCTTGCAGACACTGAATTCTGCAGACTGCTGCAGGGAAAAACAGTCTGGCACAAACCCTATGGCACCTGTCTAGGACAAACAACTCAACAGGTCCTCAAAGTCCCCCCCTTTCAGACCAAAAAGAGGCCGTACAGAAAGTGACCCCATTCTAAAATGCTCAACTTATAAATTTTGAAAGCTGTGGGTTTATTCAGTGTTTGAGGAAGCCAGTGAGTCTCTTCCTGGAGTTCATTTTTTTCTAATGCCAGTACTGATAGTCTCAGTTCCTCAGGAATGTTTGGACGTGAATCACTAACACTTTAAAGGAGAAGGAATTTTGGCAGATAAAGCAGGAGGGAAAAATCCTCACTGATTCAGTAACGTTATTATTTTCATGAAATGCACAAGCCTATTTGGATGTTTAGAGAGAAACTGAAATGAAAAATGATTCTTAAAAAAAACAAAACAAAAAAAACCCCACAACAAATAAAACACGACAAAACTCAAAAGGATTTCCAGTTATGTTTTAAATGCAATCTTTGCTATTTCATCTTTTTTCATAGGTGCTACTGCATCACTGAGCAACAGGAGTGCAATGGGCAGTTAAGTGTCAGGGAGAAAAAGGGGACAGTGTAGGGATAACTACACACTGTTACAACAGCTGTTGATCCTGAGGACACAGCCATGACAGCTGTATACAGTATTTTTTGGGCACTGCAGTTCATCCATCATGTACTCCCCCATTTAATTTCAAACAGTGACATTACCCCAGTCCCATCAAGCTGTGCTAAATGGCTCCTTCCTCAGAAGCTTGCAGGGCATGACCTGCTCCTCCTCTGCCACCACCACAGACATGTCTCTGTCTGTAGCCCTGACAGCTTTCTACAGCCACCTTTAGCATCCTTTCAAACCAGTCTTTCTGCCTCCTTTGGAATTGCAGGACAGGCAGACAAGAGGGAAGTGGGAAGATGCTAATTGCAAATCAGCTGTGCTGCAGGTCTTCCCCACCTCACATTTATCTCACCAGTACCTTCTCATCCCTTGCTTTTCTGGCTTGCACTAGACTGTATTTGATTGAATTCACAAAAACACTTGGAACCATTGCTGGTGTGACAGACAAACAGCAACCATATGCTTGGCTTGAAAAAGCAATTTCAAGTTGCTGTGTCCCAGGCATTTCTCAATTAAAGAAGTACAAATTGGATCTAAATGCTGCTTTTATACAACAGACTTTAATGCAACCAGGTTTAAGGAGATCTTTTATTTTTTTTAAATCAAAAACCAATATGAGGATACAGGGGGAAAATGGGCAGCAGCCTGTAGTAAAAATGCCCAGATTTCAAAGCCATAGAAAAAAACAATTTCAAGTTACTAAATCACACCATAAAAGAGGCTATGAACAGGTCTTTGACCAAAGTCTACATAGCCCTGTCCTGTCTTCAACAAAAAGTATCAGCAGCCTGTCCCTGGAGGACTGCACCCCATGGAAGAGGAACCCATGCTGCAGCAGTTTTGGGAGGACTGCTGCCCATGGGATGGATTCACACTGCAGCAGTTTTGGGAGGACTGTTGCTCATGAGATGGAGCCACGTTGGAGAAGTTCACAGAGAACTGTCTCCCATGGAAGGGACCCCACGGTGCAGCAGAGGAAGGACCCCTCTCCCTGAGCAGCAAGAGAAATCACAGGTGATAAACTGACCAAAACCCCCATGGCTCCTGTCCCCCTGCACTGTTGGTGGGAAGGAGGGAGGTGCTGGGGGGAAACAGGTGGGTTTTTTTCAAGGGTGTATTTTACTTCTCATTATCCTGCTCCGATTCTGTTAGTAATCAATTCACTTTACATCTGTAGTTTGAGCCCTTGGAGTGTTTTCTCCTTAGCTCATGAACCCTTTGTTAAATCTTCTCTCCTCTGTCCAACTGTAGCAGGGCAGGATGAGTGAGCAGCTTTAGTGGGTGCCTGGCATCTGGCCAGTGCCAAATCATGACACCACATCACACCACAGCCCTTTAAACAGTCTTGAGGAGTGGATATCTGAAGCTAAAATTCAAATCAATGTGCATGTGCATTAGCATGAGCCTCTCTGGGCTCCAATCCATTTTCAACACAAACCATTCCTGAGATGCCTCTGTGTGTCTTTCATGTGTCAGTACATTCCTCTGCATTAACTCAGGCTCCCCACATGAGCCTTTGGCATCTCTGTCACCCTCCTGTAAAGGGTTCCTCCTTGCTCTGGAGTTGTTCCTAGCAGGGTCACCTGAAGCACGCTGCCTTCTGTACTAGAAGCCATGAAACCATCCTTCTCTACCCATCCTCTATAACCAACCCACAATTTTCTAAATCTCCTTTTACCTACCAAACTGCCTCTACCAGAACTGGTTTTCTCAGTCATTCCTTTGCTCTGATTTTTCCTGTCAATTTTCTCTGAATTTCCTCATATCCTTGTTGAAATGGAAATCCTAGACTGTGCACAGCGATCAGCCTACACACAAGAGGGAACCATGAAAGCCCACAGCCTCATCTCCCTTCCCACATGCTGTCCAAAGACTGGTAAAGCATCAGTAGCATGGTGGATCCATAGATTCCTATTTTTGCCCCTCAGTATTAGCTTTCCAAAGATGAGAATGGAAACAATACAAGGTTTATGGCCACATTCATGTCAAGAGCAGCACTGAAGCAAGCATTTCCTTTGACATATCTCAAGGTGGCCCAGTGGGGATTTGGGGTTACCCTCCAGCCCACCCTCTCCTCCAGCACTAATTTGCCCCAAGGCATCAGAACTGCCATGCATGTTTTGCAAATGCCTCTCCCTTCCAGAGAGAGAGGGCTGTATGCACACACCCCTCTCACTGACTGTGCATCCAGATCTGTCTATAGATCTGACATCATGTTTATTTACTTAAAATGAGAATTCCAATTATAGCACCAAATTATTCTGAGGGGGTAACAACAAAGATGCTGCTTTTGGTCCAACATGGATTTATTTCAAAGCGATTTCCAACATGCTGCTCAGCAGCAGAAGTTGTAGGATTGTACACCACAAGGCGGGCTGCCAAACTGAGCTCTGCTGCAGCTGAGCAGGCAGAAGTTCAACATAAACAAAAATATTTGAAAATGAAAACTGGGGGGAGAGGAAGGGGAGGGGAATAGACAAACAAACAGGCAAATGCTAATGCTGAGAAAGAAAACCCTAAAATCCACAAGAACATTCTCAGGAAGGAGGGAGTACACCCTCATTTTAAAAAACAGCGCAAAGAAGCATCCCAAAATGGGCTTAACTCAGCAGTGCTAGGAATTGTGAGTGCCAGTAGAAGACTGGATTCAGCTGCAGCTCAGATGAGCTTCTTCACATGCTCAGAAAGTGGCCACACATTTTCAGAATGTAGGAATGCAAACATCAGTGTGGCTTAAACTGAAGCCCCTTGAAAGCAGGAGCAGAATTAGTATCATATTTTCTAACTCTTTATTAAGAGAACAGCATTTAGCTCATAGAGCTAATTGCTTAAAAATTAAAAGCAACTATTAAATCACTTTTGCAACTTTGGCTGCTCAGGTGTTTGTGCCACTCACTGGGAAAAGCCACAGAACTGTAATTTCAGAGAGACTTTGGAATTATGGATAAAGTAAGAGTAATGTAACTTGTGTGGAACAGGTTGGGCTTTGCAGACAATTTACTGAGGTTATTTACTTTGACATCTGCTATGTTGATGCTGCAGTCAAACCTAACAAAAAAGTGTTTGCTAGAGAATACTCCTTGATGGGACCTGCAGCCACAGCCTGGTGAGCAGCGCTGGAGGATCAGCTGCTGGAAACTGTAGGAAAATATGGAGAGACAGATTCCATACTGGGACAAAGAGATGATCTCAGGTGGTCACAAAGAACTGAATTCTCTTCAATGCTTTCAGACCAGAAGAAAAACTGGTTTGGTACGCTAAGCACTGTTTTTACTGAGTTTTTACTGAGTTTTTACTGAGTTTTATTAGTTGCTATTTTGGAACATTAAAACATTGCACCTCAACAGAAATTCTATGGAATTTCAGGATAAAAGGCACCCGAATAGGCATTACTGCAGCTGAGGAGCCAGGCTGAGCTTAGGAAGCACTGGGATAAAAGGTCTTAGGTTGTCTTAAGGAAGTGGCAGGAATTTCTCTGAAAAAGTGTCAGGTTAATATATTTCATTGTTTGCTACCAGTTCCATTTATGATTTAGATAGTGCTTCTCAGCCTGTTGCAAACACACTACTGAAATGATCGGAGAAAAAAAAACCATGTGCTTACTTCTACACACACAAAGTCTGAAAGAAAAATAACCTCACAACGGAGCATTCCAAGAATAGCACAAACATTTGCTGACAATAAATAAAAAAATCCCAAATACTAGAGGCAATACTACCTAAGATGAATGGTGGCATTTTCTTTACTCCTATACCTTCATCCCAACATCCAGTCCAGCTTTTAACTGAGACTAGAAACACTGCTAAAAAGCAGTGTTGTCGTGGGTGGATGCTTGTCTGGATGCCAGGCATCCACAAGAACTGCTCTCTCACTCCCCCCTGCAGTGGGACAAGGGAGAGGAAATTTAACAAAGGGCTCATGAGTTGAGATAAGGCCCAGGAGAGATGCTCACTGAATGCCACCATGGGCAAATCGGGCTCAACTAGAGATATAAAGTAAATGTATTACAAACAAAATCAGAGCAGGATTATGAGAAGTAAAATACGCCCTTAAAAAACACCTTTCCCCCACCTCTCCCTCCTTCCCAGCTCTACCTCCTACCCAAGCAGCAGAAGGAGACAGCGAATGGGGATTATGGTCAGTCCATCACCCAAGGCTTCTACCACTGCTCAGGGAGAGGAGTCCTTCCCCTGCTGCCCTGTGGGGTCCCCCCCACGGGAGACAGTTCTCTGTGAACTTCTCCAACGTGGTTCCAATCTCACAAGCAACAGCTCCCTGTGAACTGCTGCAGTGTCAGTCCATCCCACAAGCAACAGCCCTCCCAAAACTCCTGCAGTGTGGGTCTCTCCTTCCACAGGGTGCAGTTCTCTAAGGACAGGCTGCTCCAGCCTGCAAGCAAGGCCCCCTTTCTCCACCGGGTGTCCCACAGGATCACAGCCTCCTCCAGGCTATTCACCAGCTCCAGCATGGATTCCTCCAGGGGCTATGTGTGGATTTCTGCATCCCCTGTGGATCCCCTTGGGCTGCAGAGACACAGCTGCCTCACCATGGGCTGCACCATGAGCTGCAGGGGAATCTCAGCTCCAGTGCCTGGAGCACCTCCTGCCCCTCCTTCTGCACTGCCCTTGGTGTCTGCACGTTGTGCTCCTCCCACGTTCTCACTCTGCTCCTCTATAGCCAGAATCAAAACTGTGCCCCAACTTTGTTTTGATTTTCTTCATAAATATGTTATCATGGAGGTGTTACCATCATCTCTAATTGGCCCAGCCTTGTCCAGCAGTATGTTCATCTTTTGAGCCATCAGGATTGGCTCTGCTGGACGTGGTGGAAGCTTCTGGCAGCTTCTCACAGAAGCCACCTCTGTGCGCCCCTCTGACTACCAAAAAACAAACCATGCAAAACCAATACAAGTGTAAATAACCATATTACAAAATTTATTGTCAAAAAATAGATAGAAATAAAATCCAGCAACATAATAAAAGAGTTCACGGCAGGAAAGCCTGTCACACCATCTCCCAACAGATCAAGAATTTTGCTCAGCACAAATACAGTAAACAAAAGCTGTAATCTTCCCAAAGGAACAAGAAAAACAAAACACTTTCAATATTATAACATAAAAGCATAAAAGCCAGCATAAAAGTCAATGCCATGGATACCAGCTCACTCTGACCTCCACATCTAAAAAATATATGGAGATAATAAAGGGTCCTTGAGTCAGACAGCAAAAGTTATTAGTCAAGAAAGATGACTGAATTAGGAAGGACTGACAAGATCAGGGCTGTTTATCTGAAAGAACAACAGGACTAAATAAATACACACAGTATGATGAAAGTTAATTAAGAAGTATTTTTTTCTTTGCTCTCCTACTACAAAGTCAAACAGAACTAAATCACTTTTCAAATTGATACTTTAAAAAGAACGGGTGGATAACTTCTAGGACTCAATGCCACAAAATACTAGTGATGACAATAGCCAAGAGGATTAAACTGCAATTGGATATGTATATGAACAGTTCCTGCCATTCCACTCTAAGCAATCACTAACAGACAGGAATTAGGGAGACCTTCTCTAACAGAGGTATCATTTCCTAACAGTTTAGGGAAGGATTTCATACAGGACCCTCTGTAGCATCCTAGTTGTGCTACTGCTGGCTACATGACACCCAGCTAGAGGGACACTCACCAGATCACTCCATGTTCTGCTACCAGAACTGTCTGATGGCAACAGGTGTGAGCTTTATGACAGATCTTCCACGCAGAAAGCACGTGTGTATCCTTTAGGGCATGCCTGTTTATCAAGCAGCCTTGATTAGAGCAGTCAAACTTCTACGGTGAAGATAAATTTTTTGTAATCTCAGTTGCAGTGCTTAATAATGCTTAGGCAAACTGGCCTTCAATTTTTAGTCTTTTTAGTCATCTGAGAGTTTATTTTCCATTCTGCAACTACATCTTTTAGTTTAATGTAGAAGTTATTAATTTTAGAATTATATTTTTTTGAGATATAAGAACCAGCTACAGGTAAGAGCAAACCCTAGAACACCCTGATTGCATCTTGCTGACACTACTCAAGGAAACTCACAGATCCTCTTCCAAAGCAAATATGTTTCTTTCTAAGACAGGCTCCCCACAATGTAATACAACTGTGAAGAGGGCATTCTTTATCCTTCAGTAATGGAAAAGCTGTTAGTCCTCCCAGCACCCCAAATGCCTGTCCATGGCGAACAGCAAACCAAACATGATGAAGGAATATTTCCTAGCCAGACAAACCAGGTGTCCTTGCAATACAGAGTCCAACTTGGCAAAGGCAAGGTCAGCAGTGGCTAGTTACCTCCTCTGTCCCTTCCTTCCTAGCGCCATGCTTGCAAGTGTTGACACTGCCACGTGTAAGGAAAAACCCCACATTCTTAGGTCCAGCTTCAGCTGCTCTTTCATTGACCTGATGCTGCAGTATGAGAATATTTCATAATAAATCTATTTCTTCATTTGTCCTTAGTAAAGTTGGGGATGACTGATGTTTCACTCAGAGTTGAGCAATTTTCACAATGCATAAAAATGTGGCTAAGCACAGTGTAAGTGTATTCCTAGAACACCTAGGTGCCTCTTGTAGTTCCAAAATACTAGAAAACTGGAAGGACTTCTGAATGCAACTGTAATGCAAATCTCATTATTAACTACCACTTTACTGAGAAAATATCAACATCTCCCTCCTGAATAACAAGAGCATTTCTAACAACAATCATCGTATTTCTTAATGGAGAACCAAATTCACTGGCAATAAAGTCCAGGTTCCCGGAAGAAAAATTACTCTGTGCTCTCTGTAGACAGATTGGGTTTTAATGAGCAAGGAAACCACAAAGGGCCTGATCCTAAGCCCACACAAGTCAATGGGATGGCTTCTACTGACTTCAGTGGGCTTTGAATGGAGATCTGAGGTCCTGATTTTGCATTTCTTACACTGTCAGCTTCACTGAAAGCCACAGGGAGTTCCAGTGTCCCTCAAAGAAGAAAGGTTATTCAAGAACTAAATCCCTTTCCCCAATATGGAAAATTCCCCATTATACGCAGGAAAAAGAATAATAAATTGTCAAGAATTTCAGATTGCATTTTCAAAAAAAGAATTCTTTGGGATGACACTCAGGAGGCTCATCTTGTGCCAACCCTGATTGTGAATAAAGTTAAATGCTCTAAATGCTCTATAATCTTTCCCAATACCACTTACAGGTGGTTTCCTGACAGCATATTTTATTTTCAAGTCTACTTTTCTTAGTAATCATGTTTTCCACCACCAAAATGGTCGGTTCATGTGGAACTGGTGGAATGTGTTGGAACAAACTAATACACTGGAATAGTAATTTACCACAGATGACAGGTTGCATGGGGCTTTTTCATTTACAATCTGTAACATAGAGCTTAAAGTACCTAACATCTTCCCCCTGTATGGCATTTTTCTTTCTACTGTTGTGCTCTGGAAGACATTACTTCAGTGTACACCTTCTTTAATGACCCTAATAAATTACTTGTAAGCTTTGAGTTAAGGACACTATTCTTCAATTAAAACTAATAGCTAAAATTGCAGCATCTTTCTAAGGTGCTGCTGCTCTCTGTTGGCTGTACACTATGGAAACTCAGCTGGGGTCAACAAAAAAGTGCTCCTCAGGACTGAGAGCAGCATTTCCTCCATTTGATAGTCTGAGCAGTCACAGATTTTAGCTCTTGCCCATCAAATTTGCAGCACCTTTGGCTACTTGGTTATCACAGAATGTGTGCACATACATTATTTCCCTGTGGATGCTTCTTTTTATTCCTAATTACAATGAAAATGAGTTCCCAGAGTATCCAGTGATTTCAGTGGGAGTTGCTAATACTTAGAAGCCCTGAAAATAAGGACTCATTTTATAAAGCCAAATGCAGGAATATCTGCATTAGCAGACACTATGAAAAATGTCTACCTACCTGACACAATTAAACACCTGGCTTTGTGTAATTGAGCCTAGCCATTGGCTTAAAAAAAACCTTGTATCTCCTGCACCATCCTAGTTGAGCTTCACTTGTCCAATGCACATCCCATTTCCCCAACACAACTGCAAGCAATGTTCTGACCTAAACTGTTAAAATTCCACTGTGGTTTGTCAGATGCGTCACTTAACACTTCAGTCTATGTGTCACTGGCCCTCAGGATGAGGGTAGCAATATCTTCAGCTGAGAATCATAAGTCCTTCATATATCAAGGTAATAAAAAAAAAACCCAAAAAACTACATTAAATCAGTCTTAATCTATCTCCTTTCTGGCATTCATTCACAAAGAATGAAGAGTAATTCATTTCCTTACTATTCACCTGTCCCACATGTGTACTAACAGGCATGAAAATACTAAACATAAATCTTTTCTTCATCCTCAGAATGATTTTTAAAAGGCATCCTTCCTTTACATTTCTGTGTGATGCCTGATAAATAATAGATCAGTTGCATGGTGTTAGTTTTAATATTAATGTTATCAGACAGCATTTGAGAGAAGTGGGGCAGAAACCTGAATTCTGGAAGAATTTGGTATGGCAGCAGTCACCATCCAGATGTATTTTTTTCAGCTCAGGTCCATCTCTATAATATACAAACCTTATGGGGTGTGCAGGACCATGAATTTCCCTTCAATTTACCCAGAGATGAGGATGCTGGCACCAGTTTTTTAAAATTAATTATTTAAAATTATCTGGTAGGTTAAAATAAAATATCCATCAAGCACAAAAACAATGGGAAGATACTGTGATCTGCTTCTGGAATCCTGACTCTTTTTTTTCTTAAATTAAAGAAAACCTTGTTTCCTCAGCCTAAGTGTTGACATTTCCCAGTATGGAGATAGGCAACCTTCGAGCTACATAATGCTTTGATTCAGCTTAAGAAATTCTTCCTAGCTATAGGGCTTTATTTATCCCTACAAAAAGAATGTTCTGGATCCATAAAATATAAAAACTAGGATTAATTATTTAGTGCTATATCCATCATTCTTCCATGCAGTACTAGAAAGCATATAAGGATGTTTTCCTCCCATCTCCTAGGCTGGCAGTTTTATAGAACGTATGTTTAGCTGAATCTGGACTAAGAATTAGGGGCCAGGCCACCATGTTATCCCCCTCTACAGTTCTGAGAAAGGCCTTGTGGTGAGTGCAAGTATGTGCAGGCATCATGCACATGCAATTCCCAGAGGAGGACAGTGATGTCCTTCATCAGCCCAAGGAAAGGGTGCTGGAGCTGCCTTGGTACTGTGGTTGCTTTCTGTGGCTACAAAGATTTTTGTAAGCCATGAGCAAACAGAGCCACCTCTACCTTCCACTGCAGATCTCTAGATCTGCAACGAGAGTCTGAGAGAGCTGGGGATGCACTATGGATGTGTTGCTTCTCCACATTGCTCAGATACTGCAGAAAACAAACATACCATACTTGCACACTAACATTCATTTAAAAGGTGATTTAGCAGGAGAGAGACAAAAGTTGCATGAAGGATACATCTATTGTATTAAAGAAAAACCACTTTCAGGTACAGACTGACACCCAGCCAGAACACATTGCTGCCCCTCACCCATATTCCTTTGCAGGGATTCTCAGCCTGCAGGGTTGCCATCCATCACTGATGGCCTTGACAGGACTACTCCACCTTGACTTCCTAGACTGTACTGTTACTGTGGGAGAACAAATGGGGTAGGGATAGAGACCAAGACAAGAGGAGAAGGGTAAGGAATCCCACCCTCAGACAGACAGCAGAGCAGAGCCATGAGCATCCCAGGCAGCAGCAGATAGCCAGAGCACTGGCACAGGCAGAGAAAACAATTTCAGAGAGTAGAGAGGGACAATACTCACCATCTAACACTTGTGATTACAAAAGGTTTCCCTCTCTGACATACTCACATCCTTTGCAATGCTTCTCAAACTCTAGTATGCTCACAATTGCAGACTAGAAAAAACAGTTCTGCACAGAAGCAGCCTCCTCCTCTGTTCTCCAAGGTCAGCAATTCACTAGGATTTCTCTGAACTCAGAAGCACTCATGAGCCTATTGCTATCCCTTGTGCATCCTGTGGCAGCTGACTCCTTCATCCATTTTTCACCGTCCCACTGCTTGTCAATAAATCACCGTGCTAATTCCTGTGACACATCCTGTGAAGTGCTCTGGGAATTGTGGCAAAGATTTCTGGGCTGCATCTGAGAACTGGTGGTGAATGGCTGACTTCAGGTTGACATGATGAAGAAAGGTTAAGCTCTTCAGCTGAGCAGCCTCTTAGAAATGATTCATTGTGATTCCAGCTATCCCTTTTCTATAGAGCAAGTCTATCCTCTGCATCTGCCTGAACACGTAAGGGACATGACGCTTGTCCTCTGTGTTGCTCACGCACTTAAGTTTTCCTCTCTTCTCATTACCTGTGAAGGGTGATTACATTTCCTATGGAATATCACCGGTGATACATCACACTTCAGGGCTGTGTTTCCCCCCACCCTCTAATGGGAGCCTGTGGTTGCTTCATCCTTTTCCTTTCTTGAATACCAATCCTGCCACAAGCCTGTGTGTTAGCCACCAGCCTCCCACCAAAGAATAATGGGACTCCTACTGACGCTCATTAATAGTAAATTATTTTCAGTTACTAAAGACAATTCTCTCAGTGAAGACTCTGGAGAGGCAGGGATGGTACAGCAGAACACTGTCTGCCCCACAATTGACTTGAATACAGTGGTTTGAAGGAAACCTCAGACTTCAATAGGAACCCATTAAGAACAGCTATTTGCACGGTGTCTGTCTGAACACTGAGGACAGCAAAGAAAGTAGAATCTATCATGGTCAGCTGATTATTCTTTTTTTTTTTCTTCCTTGATTAGAAGGTCTTCAAATAAACACTGGCATCAGAGATCTGAATTAGCAGTCTCAAGCTGTGTAAAAAGACTTAAGTCACAGAACTCACTTGATTTTTGCATAATGCAAGAAATTTTGGAGGTTTTTTCTTTTTTTTTTGGTAGAACAGTTCAAATGCTTGCTTTTTCTACAGGAAAGACTTCCCTGCTCCTCTTCTCATTCCTCGCATAGCTCTTCATGACACTTGGATTTGGACAGGGAATTGCTATCTGGGGGACTTAAAGCAACCCAAAGGAATTAAGTATCTGAATCCACATGGGAATTCAAAAGCTATAGGCCAAGCAGTTAAAAACCTTTGAAAAACTTAACAAAAGTATGCAGATAGATTCCAAGTCTACACATATACAGATAACAAATATAGCACTGAAAAGGTCTGCTTCCACATCAAATAATTCTTTCTAGTTTGTGTTACTGAAGTGCATGCTCATTTTTGCTGTCTCTGATTTCACCCTATTTTGTATTACAAAAATGCTGGAACAAGGGTGTTTGAAATTCAGAATTTCTAAAATATCTGAAAGTCTTTTCTAAACAAATATAGGTGCATATTTACTCAATTAATTCTCTATATTCATTTCAATCAGGAATGTTTTTGCTGGGAAGGAAAAGGAAGAATTACAAGCTTTTCAGTTCAGTTTCCTCAAAAAAAAGAATAGCCAAAACAACAAACCCTAGCAGATGGGTACTTTGGGCTCCATGAATGTCCTTGTCACTGTGCAGGATATCTGGGGAAGCTGAAGTCCAACAGTCTCAGTCCTGGCAGGGAACAGCAGGGCATCATGACTGCTATAAAGCAGGGAGTGCAAGATCTGCTGAAGCCATGTATCAATCAGCATGGCAAGGTTACCTTGGAGTTACTGACATGGAGTGCAACTCCTGGCTCCCTTAAATTTCCTTTAGGCAGTTGGGATGAAAACCTTATCACCTGAGAGCTTATCTCAGCTCTGCTGGGACATGAACAGAGCCCATATGTCTTCATAAAGCATCTCCTTCTGAGCAGCCCAGTGTTTACTCTAAATTAATTTGGCCAGAAAGTCCCTGACCACCTCCAAGCAGAGGCTGCTGTGAGAATGGAGCTGCTATTTCTACACAGCTGCTGTTCTAAGGGAAAAAAGGGAGCAAAGAGGAAGAGCCTGAAGAGTAGCTTCAGGCCACTGAAGGGGCTACTCTTGACTGTGAATCAAGCAAACAGCACTGCCTGTTGGGTTGGTCTGGGGCACAGGGAATGCCTGATACACACATATACCAGGACTGAAATGTGCTCAAACTCCATTATACACACGTCTCCTAAACTGAAGCCCACAAGGCAAAAGAATCATAAAACCATCACTGAATGGTCTGGGTTGGAAGGAACCTTCAATATTATCTAATTCCCAACCACCTGCCAGGGGCAGGGACACCTTCCACTAGACCAGGTTGCTCAAAGCCCCATACAACCTGGGCTTGAATATTTCCAGGAATGGTGTTAAGATATGGTTATTAAAATTATCAGACAGATGCTTCTGCCTGAATTAAGGAGCAAACAACACCATATGCTATAGCCAATAGTACAGATATTTATTTAACTGTAAATGTGAGGGAGAGAGGGAGAGACAAATAAATAAGAAAGAGGGGAGTAGAGGGGGAAGAAAGAGATTAACAACCAAAAAAATCACCACTGCGGATGCTGATGGCATCCCATCTTCTGATCTTCTCCGTGGGGATGGTCACCTCCACCAGAGGTGGGGAAGTCCACAAAACAGAGAGTCCAGTGGCTTTATATTCACTCAGGTTCAGGTGGGAACACCCAGGTACCCCCCCTGGAGGGGGGAGTTTTATACTGGATGATGCAATACTTAGGATCAGGGTACACTTCTTGAGTGTTTGATGGTTTATGACACCTTCTAAGACATTACAGCAATTATGGCACATCAGCAGGGATGAACACCTTCAAGCTACGTGTGAATGTCCTGATACTACTCCAGAAGGGATTTTTCACAGCTGAGCCACTTGTATAAGAACTTTGTCACAATAAAAAGCATTATCCGGCTTCCAAGGATTCGCCTCTTATCAGCCTCTTCCTTTATCTTGTTCAACACCCAGCTGTAGCCTCTGGTGGTGGGTATACACACCCCATCTGCACCTGGGCAAAATGGTCATAGTTTGAGTCATTAACCAAAAACAGTCCAGTCTCTTGGGATGGGGCATCCACAACTTCTCTGGGCAACCTGTTCCAGTGCCTCACCACCCTCATAGAAAAGAATTTCTTTCTAATCTAAACCTAGCCTCTCTCAGTTTAAAGCCATTCCCCCTTGTCCTGTCACTACAGGAAGTCCCTCTTCAGCCATCCTGCAGGTCCCCTTTAGGTGTTGAAAGGTGCTCTAAGTCTTCACTTCTCCAGGCTGAACAACCCCACCCCTCTCAGCCTGTCTTTTTGGAGAGGTGCTCCAGCCCTCTGAGCATCTTTGTGACCCTGCTCTGGACTTGCTTCACCAGATCCATGTCTTTCTTATGTTGGGACCCTGGATGCAGCACTCCACATGAGGTCTCACATGGGCAGAATAGAGGGACAGAATCCCCTCCCACCCTGCTGGCCATGCTGCTTTGGATGCAGCCCAGGAAACAACTGGCTTTCCAGGCTGCAAGTACAGGGTGCCGTGTCATGTGGAGCCTCTCACCGACCAACACCCAAAATGTTTCTCCGCAGGGCAGCTCTCAAGCCATTCCCTGCCCAGCCTGTAATTGTGCTTGGCATTGCTAGGACACATGTAGACAACCTTGCAGCAGGAAGGGCAGAAAAGGTTCTTATTCTCAAGAAAAACCAGGTGGCATTGATCCTGGCTGGAAGAAGAGAGGGAAAAGAGAGAAGATGATGGACTGGGGGTACTACTGTGATGTTTTAACTAGCCACTATGTGGTTATGCTCTACTGTGACAGCTGAAGAAAGGCTCAGAAGTGAACGAGAATCCTCTCACAGAGCCTCTCATGAACAGTTAATCTATTTCAAAAATACTATAGTCTCTGTGACCAAACGAAGGGACAAAAAAATTCAGAGCTGGACAACATTTTTCCTTAATTGAAAACCAATCCTTTGCTAGCTACTGTCAAAAGCAGCTTCTGGGTTGTTTTTTTCTGCAGAGCTGCTGCTGCTGGGACTTTGCCAGTTCAGCAGTTAAAGGTAATCTCAAAGAATCCCTCAGCAAATTGCAAAGTGCTCAGGCTGAAGAACAACAAGGTGTTTGGGGACTGACTTGATTGTTTTAATTTGTGTAATACTAGCAGCAAGCAGCACTTAAGAATTATTCTGCTTAATTCACCTATTTCAGAAGCAAGACAAAATCAAGCCAGTTTTAATGAATAAACCAGACCGAAAAGTATTTGATTTTATCCCCATGTAGATAAGAAAAAGTGCAAAATCTGGCATCTGGAAAGTTATGTTCTTACATTGTATTTTCTGTATACTAACAAGGAGCTAGGGTTATGCATTGACACAACACAGCAGTCAATAGGATCTGACTCTTTGCTGCCAGATCTGTTCCTTTTATTGCTTGGAAAAGAAGAGACACAGGTCGTCTGAGTACTCCCTAACTCTCTAAAGACAGTGCCACAGTGCACCTACCTTCCTCCTTCACAGCAGCCAATCCATTTCCTCTCACTTCATTTAACAGACTTTGACAAATGTGCAGATCTCACCCCAGAAGTGTGCAAGTAATTGACTCAAAGACAAGAATAAATCCTTTCTTACCTATTCCCCACTTATATTTTTAACAGCATAGCCATCAAAATGCAGCAAATCCATTTTCCCCCCTTACTGTCTCCACTCTGCCTTTTCAGAATATTTTTAGTTGCTCTGATTAAAAATTTACTTCTTAAGTACCACTGAGGACACAGTGCATGTCTTGATTACAATTTTGCATAACTTTTTCAGCCTACCTATGTATCTTCCTTACAAAGGAAGATGTGAAGCCCTATCTTTCCTTACTTCCCTTATCTTTCTAACAGCAACATTAGCAACTAACTTTGAAAGACCAATAGGAAAACAATCTCACAGCAAAATGCAGAAAATACATTTTCAGAATGAAGATGTGAGGCCATCACATGTGATGGGATTACACAAGATACCTTCCACAAGAGAAACATGGCATGCTAAGCTAAAAAACACATTTGCAGGTCTTGCCCAAAGCAAAGATAAACAACCTCAGCACTTCTGTCTTTGGTGCTGCATTGTAGGGGACAGTCACTCACCCCTGGACTCTTACGTCTCTCTGTCCTCTTCATCGGGGACAATTTGGGTCACAAATGTCTTGTGCCACTTCTATCACTTATTCTACCATGTGTGATTAACCAGTACCTCCTCTATTACTTTGTCCAGATACGCTTTAATTACTATCCCTGAAATTCTACTTTCCCCAAAAACAATGTGTGCAGCCACAATACTTATCTGAACGTCACCAAAATATAAGACTGTATGAATGAAGGAATGTAAACCCCTCTTCCTGGGATTCTCTGCATGGCAGCAGTTTTGATTTGCTTATTCACTGCAGGCAGAGACCTTTCTCCCTTTTGACTGCCACTATGCCACCCTTTCTTTTTTCCCGTGACATCTGTTTCCTATCCAAAACTGGAGAAGTCTTGACCACTGAAAAAGAGATTACTTTCTGATTTAATTTCCAAAGGTCATTCACATTGATTAGACAGTTTAGACAAGCTGAGTAGTAAAAGGCCTAAACTTAAAGATATGGAGGATAAAACAGCCATTGCAAAAAGGGAAACACCCCTTTCTTTTCTTCCTTTAGTATCAATATAGTCCAAAACATTCTCTCCGTTTTTTTTTTTGCAAATGTTTGTTCACTAAAATGCTCAAGGGGGGAAAATGTCAGCTACAAATCCTCACTCACCATGTATTTGCACAGCAACGCTGAAAGGTCCTTAAAGATCTCCAAGGATTTGAAAGAAATATTTCAGTCAGGTAGCAAAAACAGTGCCACTGCCTTCCGGTGTCTGGTTACATGGCTCATGCAGCATCTGACAACTTCAGGCAAGTCACAGTCAACTCACTTCACACATCATGCATGGAGAAATATATTCCACCATCCAAATGTATGAAAGTCTAACTGTTTGAAGCTAAAGCATCAAGCAAAAATAGCTGCAATACACAGGCTGGACTGTGGAAAACGTTTTGCTCACTGCAAAGACACACTTCTTCTCTGCTTGTCTTACAGATGGCCAGCTCCTGTGCTTGCCAAAACCACCACAGCTTCACTCAGTTTCCTTGGCACTTAGAAAAGTCACAACTTTTCCCTCACATATGCTAGCTGATTCTTTATATACCTGAGTAACAGGTGTGTTACAGCCATGTTTTGCATTATTCATCTTAGATGAAGTTAAACCCTGACTGTGTGACACATCACACATTACTCAGTTTACCTCAAGGTTGTGTTTTGATTTTGCTTAGTTAAGTTTACCCAAGACACGTTTAGGCTGGAACAGTTCTTAATTACCCCGGCACAGAAACTTGGCATTCTCTTAAATTTGTGCTTTTCAGCAATGAGACTCCTTTCTGCTGTATCTTTACATTGCCTGTGCTTGCCTAAAAGTTGTCTCAATATTATTACCTTAGAACACTTATAATCAAGATTTACTTGATTTCTGACATCTCTTCCTTGCTTAAACAATTACTTGTGCCATGTTTTTCTGCCCCCACTTTCCTTTTACCTGTAGAGAAAAACATTTTCACACCATAACTGCAATGTACTGGAGAATGGGTATCAGTCCAAAGCCCAGTGAAATCTTGAAAGGTTTCTGAACCACAGAAAAGGCAACTAAACAGTATTACACAGACAGCCTAAATAAAGGATCTTAATTTTAAGACCTCTTTTTGTGTCATAAGTTAGTTTTATTTGTATAATATTTTCTATTTTCAAATCCCTATAGTCCTGTAACTACGAAAAGTAGTTTAAGAAGGAAAATAAGACTACCATATTCTCCTGATTCCTCATGAAACAGGGTTTTTTTTGTAGACCCCTCAGGAGTCTACCGACTCCTGATACCTCGTGAAACAGGTTTTTTTAAAAATCTGAATTTTAAATTCTAGAAGTGATTAACTACAAGCATAAACTTATTAAGCTGTTTGTAAATAACTAACATTCAAAACAGTAGCACTGCAGTTTTTCCAATCCTAGACACTTTTCTCCCATCCTCCATAGCAGATTCACTAAAAAATTCAAGATAATGATTACAAGTACCCAGATCTGTAACATACAGATCCATAGCAACACTGAGGATCTCTTATGTTAATTTCTGTGCCCAGAGGCTTTTCTGTAACACTGAATTAAAGAAGCCACTGTATCGTTCCCATAACAAGATGGTTATCTAGGAATTAAGACTAACTAGAAAACTCTTTTAAAAATGTCAGTCTTCCAAGGCCTTTAAAAATCAAACAAAATTACTTCTGTGGCTTACATCATCAGTTCTCAAAAGTTACATATCTGCACACATCCTGTTCTAAGAAGAAAGGGCAAAGTAACCATTATGTTTTTAGTCTTCATTTATGATTCCTTGTTAATGCAGTAGGTAATCTCATTGGAATTACTGATTTTTAGTAGAACATTTGAAAAGATTTCTTTTACTGTTGTTGCAAGCGAAAAAACCAAGAGGACTACAACATCAAGTACCAACAATCCATTAGTGTCACCTCTCAAACTCCTCAGATATAAAGGTGAGAAATTTTTCCTCTTTACAGTGTCAAAACAATTTTGGATGTCTGCTGAGTGAGGTTTAAGCGGTTTTAGAGAACAAAACTAGTAAAGGTCCTAAACCTGTGTGACAATTCTCTGTGAGCAATCAACCTTCCCACCTATTTGCAGAAGTCACAGAGGGAACCAGAGGTGTATTCCTTGAGGAGAAACCACTGTCATTCCTGGAATATGTTCTGGATGTGTCAAAGGATATCAAAGGAGAAAACACACATAGTAGAGAATCAGAGTAGCAAATCCTGCACCTACCTCACCACTATATGAGTATGGAAGACAATATTCTCAGCACAAAAGAGAGGCATGACCTGTGAGTTGAGCCTGACTGATGCAGTGCTGCTGGCAGGCTGTCACAGCGTATGTGGATTTCCCCAGTAAGATGCTGAGAGTAATCACAGAATGATACTGCCACTGTTTGAGGAAGCAGGGAACAAGATTTCTCCAGACCTTCAGACTTGGAGGAGCTGCTTGCACTACACATAGAATTTTCCCCTAAGAGATGATGTAACAATGAAGATAATTGCTGGTTTGGTATCAGTAAGGAGAATGTATAAGAAGTTATCTAATGAGCACAGAGGTGTTACACATACAATAAACTTTCAGCATGAATGAATGGAAGGACCAGCTCCAGAAATGGGTTCAACGACCCAGTTTTTACAACAAAATGTTGATTGTACTGTGTCAGAACCATCATGATAGAAGACAGCAGGATCTGAGTGCAGAGCCTTCAACGTCTATGTACTTGTGCTAACTCATACTATGGTGTACTCCAATAAGAAGTTATCTGTACCTGCAATAAACTTGCTTCTCGATTTCCCTGAAAGATATAGTCTGTTCTTTACAATGAAAAGTACTCATTATCTTTTCCTAACCTGTATTTCTCTTCTGCACACACCATCTTGAGTAAAGGGTTAAGATTCTTTTGCATGATTTGCATGTGAGGAAGACTCAAGAATTATGACTCAAAGCTTTAAGATGCCCACACAAATTTAATTTCCATTTCTGTTTCTTCACACAGCACAAACAGTCTCATATAACACTACACAAACAGGGTGAAAAGGAAAAAAAACCTCAAAAAATAAAAAATCCATTGAAACACCATGAAAACTAGGCCATAGAACAATCTATTCATCTGGCCCGAATCACATATCAAATTCAAAAGAACAACAGGGTTAAATACCTGAATGTAGAAAGAAGAAAATAAAAAATCTATAGGTGTTGGAGAACAACATGAAGCATTTTCCTGTCATCTTCAAAAAATGTTTAGTATCTGCCTTCTCACAGCACTTAAAAAAGTCTCAAGACAAATTATTTTAAACCTCTGTTTTAGAAAGTTTCTACTTCTTGATTTGGAAACAGCAAATTGAAAAACAGTACATATGTAATGGCTGACACTTGTCTGGTTTTGAGGCAATTGTTATTACCAGTTGGACAAATACCCTGTGCACTCCCTGGTCATGTCAGTGCTGCTATACCCATATGATGTTCTGAAACCTGAGAGATTGCTGAACAACATTTAAATAAGTGTCAGAAAGAAATGAACAAGGTCTTGGTTTTTTTTTTTTCTCCCAGTTGAACACTAACAATAGCATTCTGCAACAAACCATTATTAGCACTGATGTTATAGTAAAGGTCTGCTTGAGTGTCAGGACTAGAAGAAGAAAGAAAGAGAACAAGGAGACAAACATCAGTCTCTTAGCCAAGAGCAGGACTAGAATGGCAGACACACTATGGACAGGAGTGTCACACACTGCCAGATGTATTGAGGAAGGCAGTTGTTCCCTGTTGCTGTTAAAACCTGAGCACAAAGCATTGGGGTAGTCTGAATACCAGAAGCTCAATACTAGTGAAAAACTGAAAAATAGGTAGTATTTCTTTTAAGTAAAAAGTTGGGTGTTTTTTGCTGCAGGAAGGTTTTGGAGCTAAAAAATGAAATGTGCAAATATTGTAAGAATCAAGAACTTCTTGGTATATAGAACTAAAATATTGACAAAATATTTACACTGTGACCACAGGAAAAAGATGTTAAAATTTTTACTTACTTTGGATGGGCAAATTCATCCAGTAGGACAACCTTTTCTATCAAGTCTCCACCAATGGTTCGAACCAAATCATAGAAATCATTCTGGGAGTATGTCTCAGAAGGCAGCCAAAAGGAGATGTCATTGATCAAAGGTGGATATCTGCTGAGTGGCTAAAAGAAATTGAAAAACATACCTTTATACCTGGTTGGACTTGATAACTATATCTACAGCTGTTCTGAACTTACACAACACACGAAGTGCACAGTTTAGAGGCTTTTTGAAACGCTCTTTGAAGTGCCAACTGACCTCATAAACAACTGAGACAGAAGATTTTATAGTAGGAAATGGCTTTTAAAGATCCCCTCATAACAACTTTGATTTATTCATTCAGAAGAAAAAACTTCTTTTGTTTGCTGAAATCAGTGTTTATGACACTGAACACACTTTTGCAACAGAGTTGTTTAACGTAAGGTGGTTTTTCACTGGATAGAATCGCACTTTTTTAAGCATTTTTCAGACTTTTTGCAGATTCAAAACTTCTTATCACATTCAGGTATAAAATTTGTATGTATTTAATAGGATTTTTATATTACACAACGTATTTATTATTTTTACAATCAAATTTTTAACAAAGTCTTATAAATAGGCACCTTATTAAAATGTGATAATAAGAAACACACTTTGGCTTAAAAAGAGGGATCAGTTCACTTTCCAGTGGTTTTTATAGATATCCAAACATCTACAACAACAAAAAAGGTATGGCTGTTAACATAATTATTCATTCCACAAGTACCACAACAGGCTTTTAAACACAAAGGGGCATCTTTGCTGCGCACATAAAGTGGGCAGACAATGTAATTTGTTATTTGTAAAAACAGGAAGAGAAAGAGAAATGAAACCAGACAATTAACTTTTCAGTTTTGATGAAATTTCCCAGGACTCTGTGGGTTTCAGATCTCACCTTTGGTGAGATATTGCTCTTTTTGAAGAACAGAAAATGGTAGCATTCTCCTTTTATGACCTCTAGGTTATACAGTATCTTACTTCTGCCTTGCATTAATTCCCTGCAGTTGAAAAAGTACTTTTGCACAAGATTGTTGGAGTCTGCAGGAGAAAACATCTATTTTATTATTTTGTTTATATGTACAAAAGATCCCATGTGTACACCTTGGTCTATACAATATAACATCTCACTCAAAAATGTATTCCATGGCTGGGAAGGTTTTATGATGGAGCAGTGGAAATGTAAGTGAGTACCTGCTAAAGCAATAAACCCGTTAATAAGGCAAGTTTACAGCATTCTGATTTACTCAGATACTGTTCTGTAGAGTGTAAACCAGTCAATAAATATCTGATAAGGAATACAGGGCAAGTTTTAAATTAATACCCCCCCAGCAAATAAAATTTTGAATCGCTAATGATTATTGAACTTATTAAAGGAATAAACTTGTCAAATGAATTCATATCCTGTACATCAAATTCAAAAAAGGAAACTTGCACACCAAATCCATTGCAAAAGAGCTTTTGATAAAACACTAATGAATGAAATGCAAGTGTCTCTGCTATACAAAAGTTGTAGCTGCAAATGCTGAAGATGCTCCTTGGACAACAACCTGATACATGTGTTAGTGTAAATAAATTTGTAATCCTGCAGTGGACCCCTATACTCTGACCTCATTCCTATCTACCACTTTATTTACCACTGCTATAGTTCAGGAATATACTGAACGCCCTTCAAAGCTTGGTGGGACTAATACACAACTCACTGAACTCAGAGTTCAAGGCATTTAATCATTCAACCAGAAGATGTGGCTCATGAGCCTTAGCATCATGAGGCATCTGCTTTCATTCACCGAGGTACAAGGACAATAAAGAAAAACAATTACATGTTCATGTAACTCAAACGTCCTGTGCTGGTTTTGGCAGAATTAATTGTCTTCACGGTGACCAGTGTGGGGCTGTGTTCTGGATTTGTGCTGAACACAGGGTTGGTAACACAGAGATGTTTTCGTTATCGGTGGGCAGTACTTGCACAGAGCCAAAGCCTTTCCTGCTTTCCGTACTGCCACACTGGCACGACAGCTGGGGAATTCAGGAGGAGACACAGCTGGGGCAGGCAACCCCAAGTGACGAAAGGGATATTCTAGACCATATGACATCCTGCTCAGTATATAAAGTGAGAAAAAGAGGGAAGGGGGGATATGTGGAGTGATGGTGTTTGTTTTCCCAGGTAGCCATTACATGTTATGGAGCCCTGCTCCCCAGGAGACGGCCTGTCCATGGGAAGCAGGGAATTAATTTCTTGTGTGTGCAGCCTTTTTCTTCAGTGTCACTAGTGTGGATACAGAATTGCTGCAATTTTGTGTGTACATGCTTGTGTGTGTTACAAAGACTGGAAGGATAAATGCTTAAAACATAACATATGCATAACTTTTTATTATTAGCTACTAACCTTTTCTCAGAGCCTTGTAATACAGAAAAATCTTTTATGGTAAAAGGCAAGGCAATAATCTCATATTATATTGTCCCTTCACCACCTGGCTGCAGTCAATATCATTGCAGTAAGTCTTATATCAACACTAAAGTTAGTATAAGGATAAAATTCCTAGTTCCCAACTGTATCGATCTGTTTGTTGTAGAGCTACATGAGTCACATAATAGTTTATTAGCTACACCTAAAATGGGAATAGGCTACTAAAGAGTCTCCAATTGGCAAGACAAAACAAAGTTCCAAAATTTGTATTCAGGTACTCCAGCAAAAACATACTGTGGTCCAACAGACCACTTTGTCACTCTTTAAACCTTTCTAAACTCTCCTGCTCTTTAACAGCAGACTGGTCTAAAGTCCATTGACTTTGATCCTTTTTCAAGTTCAAGGCAAATGCCAACCCTGGAGACCACTTCCTTATGAATTTACAGACATTTCAAAGGCTCCCCTTGACAGAAATGTGTTCTCCCCACTAAATCTTCTACTCTGCTGCTGTCTCCAGCCACCACTTCCAGCTACATTCTCTTCATGGCTTAGGAGTCCTGCAGCACAATGCTTGGAGGAGCTACCAGGACACATCTGGTTCTGCAGGCTGTGTGTTGGCTAAACCCTAGCACACCAAACAAGCCTGGAAGCCCTGCTGTTCCTGCTTCCACTCCCCGATCACCCCCTTAGGTTTTCGAGGAACCGAAAAGAGGTTTAGGAAATGGTAGAACTGATCCTACCTGCAGAGTGCTGCTGCAGGACATTGGCCAAGTGTGTCAGTAAGCACTGCTGATGCACAGACATCCTTTTGGTTCCATCAGAGCTTTGCCATCACAGTGTTACTTTAAACGTTCTGTTTACTTTCCATTTCAAACACTTCAGTGTACTATCATTGACGTTTTTTAAAAGCCTCAGAAAACAAATGCTTTCCCTGAAGTTACACTATCTATAGGACTCCACAGAACACAACTTGTAGAAAATATTACAAATAATGACATCACATTTTTCAATAACCCAAGATGAAAGCATTTAGGAGTGCTGAATTACTGTAATTTTTAAAAATAATAAAATGGAAGTTTATGGTGATCCACCCTCACTGATATATGTTTACCAGTCATTAGTTAAAGTTCTTTCTCTGGGTAATAAATTAAGCCAAGTACTTCCTAAAATTGCAAGCTTTTCCCTCTCAGGATGCCAATTTTAGTATAGAAATGAGTAGTTGGACACCAGTGATATATCCTGCTCTGCCAGCCTGCCTTGCCTATGCCTAGATGTACCTGAGGAATGCACCACTAAAAACCACAGGGCTGTTATTCTTTCATATGGGTTGGTGATAGTTTAGGGCATTCCTCATCTCCACCTCTCTGCTCTGCCTTTCTGTCTGAGATTACTGCCCCTGCAGCAGCTGATAAAACAAACACGTGCCTGTTCCTTCACCACTGCAGTTCACAGCCTGCTGTAGCAGCTGAAAATTGCCCCTCTCATTGGTTTATGTCAATATATGCTAGATGAAGAACTGCAGCAGCTTGAGTCATTCGGGGACAGCTGTCTTAAGCAGCAACAGGAGCCACCAGAACTCATTTGTCAGCATAAAATAGCAAATACTTGGGCTCTGTGTATGTTGCCACACCAGAGCACTACTCTGGGTGCTTTGGCAGCAGGAATCAAGCAGTCACTGTAAGAGTGGCACCTGTTCATCCACCCATGGCAAAGGATCATCAGCAAGGCTGGATCCAGATACCTCACAGCTGTAAGGGAGAGAAACCTCCTCTGAGGGCAGAATCTCCCAAGCCACAGTAGAAACAACTGGCAATAATGCACAGCCAGGGCCAGTGAATAACCCACACAAGGCCATGGAGTGTCTTTAGTCCAGAGCCCCAAAAAACAGGATGGACACCAGCACATTCCACAAATATTTGTCATTAGGAAAATGACAAAAATGTTGCACTTTTCCTCAGATGCAGTAACTGTGGGTGCAACATGGCAAGGGGACAGCAGAAGTTTTATGCTGTGGCTGCTCACTCCATTCCTTCCCTACTGCCAGCTGCAGATGGGACAAAACAAACAAGCGACAAATACAGCAGAGGAAAAAGCTGTACTTGTATTTTGACAGTGGCGACACAAATGCAGGGTTAACGACGACACGTACCAGAAACTGGGTTAGCAATTCCACGGCAGCCAGGCTATTAAAAAGTCAGCCATGCTTTACTGCCATCACCAGTCTAAGTCAGAAAAATATGAGATTTGGCAGCATCGTGGCTGCTAAGCTTTAACAGTCCTGCACTGCCCATGTTTTGAGAAATATCTACATAAACTATACAGTTTTAATGCAACATCATATTCTCATCAAAATGAAAACTACAGTCTTGTAATAACTGAGCCTTTTTTAATATATTCCATGGTGAAACTACATTAATTCAATGTTATCACAGGAAATTTAAACACGTAACAGGCATGAAATTAATATTTGCAAATTTACAGCAGTAACTTAACCCCCATGCACATAATGAGGTTTCCTGTATTAGCGTGTATGCTTCTAGATTTACATTTCCGTATTTACGACCAGTGTAGACAAATTACAGTTGCTGCAGGGAACATAACTTTAAATTTCTTGGCTGCCACGGCTTAAAATTCAGTCACAGTGTTCCCCATTATTAAAAGTTTTCTACCCTCCTTACCAAATTGATTTTTTCCTTAGTTATATATAGTAAATTCTATATACTCATACATGCATACACACACACACATACATTTTTGTGTTTAAACACACACGTCTTCAAAGGAAGAAATATAAATTTCAACAGACAACTACCACAAAGCCTGATAGGCAGATATAAAATATGTTCTGGGATTAAGCTCTTAAAACCAAAGCAAATGGACTAGTCTGGGATCGATGCACTGCTCTGTCCTCCTGCAGGGAATAGCAGAAGCATGTTAGCCTCCACTGATGCTCTGAGCTTTTTGGTGAACGAACACAGAAGTACGATCAGCCCTTTTTAGACACCAATCTGCTCACCCCAACAGAGTTTTTAACTTTGAAAAGCTCACATACAGGTACAGGGAACACCATATGTTCATGGGAACACCAAGTGCTCCATGGATTTCAGGCACTCTGCTTGTACGTGGACCATTCTGAGTGGAGGAGGTTTTCTTTGTACATAGGGATATTCAAGAGCGATCTGAATGCAATCCTGTCCCATGTGCTCTGGGATGACACTGTTTGAGCAGGGAGGGTGGACCAGACAACCTGCTGTGGTACCTTCCAATCTGACCCATCCTGTGGTTCTGATATTCTACATCCAGGTTGAAGAGGGAGGTGGCCTGGGGCCACAGACCTGTCTTCCTAGCTAAGTCTCACCCTTCAGTGTGAGATGACACAAACCTGTGGACCAGGTCCCTCTCTGCTGTGCATGTCACCATGAGAGCTCTGTCCCCTTCCCACCTAAACTATGCCCTGTGGGGTCTTGCTGGAGATAATTTCTTTCTTGAGCCCCATTCCAGGTTCCCTGAAGGTGCAAAGCAAAAAATAATTTAATTGCTTATATTCTGCCCAAGCAGTCACCTAGTAGCTCTCCATATCATCCCACTTAGTCACCTTTCTCAGTGCTCATCAAGCACCTTTGATCAGGTAAACCTCCTTAAGACACAAAATAAATGCACACACACGTGCACAGGAACAAGTGCAACATTTCTTGCATGCTAAAAGTTACAGCTCATATAGAGGAACCTGCCTGACAAAGGAAAGTCAATATCTAATATGACACTGAAAAAATTAGGATGTGTAAAAGCCAGTAAAGAGATTAAACTTCATTGATAAGCCTCCACCTTTTCCAAGCAGCAGGAAGAATGCACAAGAGGACTTGGTGCTGTAGCAGAATAAATGAACAGAATGCTTGCCTTTACACACATTCATCCAAAAGTAATGCTGATTACTAAACCTCTGTGGCCCCACTGGAAAGGGACACTGTGTTCTTACAACATTTTATTAAAATGCAGTGACTTTATTTTAAAGTCAAGCTTGGTTAAATTTGTAATGAAAAATGCATCAAGTTTAAAGTCACAATATACTCTCTGAGGACAAATATGCATTTTAAACTGACCTGTGGTCAGAAAGCTGAGAAATAAGGCATGGTTTTTGAGAAGATTTTCCGACACAAAAAAGCACTTGTGTTGCCACTGAAAGGGTTATGATTCTAAATGATTAGTAAGAAATTGAAAAAAAGTCAGGAAAGACATAAAGAAGATAAAAGTATTGACCTAATGCTATTAAAAGCAAGAATGTTACACAGCAGACACATTCCCAGATACCTGTTCCCTTGGGCATTTGGATATGCCTTGCTTCTTGTGATCTGATTATAAAAACCACCAAAGGATAAGTATAAATTACTCCTAAATACCATTGATGGACTCCATGCTCCCTGTTTAATGAGGCAAAAATTACTTCTCATTTCCATAGAACAAAGTAGGACTCACGGGGAGAATCACCAAAAGGGATGACTCTCTACTACTCACTCCCACACCACAGCTCTTTACAGCTCCCTTTTGAAAGTATCAGGGTGAAGAAGCAAATAGCCTGACATTTTCCTTCAGCAGTTCTATGACCACTGTGGAAAAAATTGCGTTTTCCTCATGCCTCTTTCCCAGCCTCCCAGCTTATGGCCTACCAAGCTAGTTGGTTTCACAGTGCTCATCTTCCCCCATTTCAATTGCAGATATATCACTGCAAATCAACTAAAAACCAAGAAATGCTTTTTCTGTTATCGCTTTTCCATTTGGGCAGTTGCTACCACAGAACTGATGTGACACCAGCTGGAACTGATGGGACAATCCTTACTATGTTGTGATGTCTTCGACAGAAAACAAGAAAGCTTCTATCCTGGGAAAGGAATCCACTGATTTGGAATGACTAAAATGGTAAAGTGGATTCTCACACCAAACCTAGTAATTAACACTTATGACTGCCTCTTGCACAGGCTGTCCATATTCTCTCTGTCCTCCCTACCCAAATATCCCATGCCACAGGCAAAATCACAGGCAAAGGTAGAAAGAAGAGGAGACACAAACCTCAGAAAACAAACTGTCAATGAATAATAAAAAAAAAATGTGTCCTGAACTTTTCTAAAAATACCTGCCATGCCTGCAAGGAACAGGTAATAAGCTGGTATAAGTCAGCAGAAACCAAACTTCTCAGAAGATACTAAAAATTTTCTCTTCAGCAGTGCTGAGCACCTGCAATTCCTGCAGAAGGCTTTGGCTGCTGCAGGAATTTAGTGTTTGCCATACTCAGAAGTCAGGTTTCCTCCTTTCTGATGGTTTGGTTTGCATATTTTTTCTCATTATGCTTAATAATAACACTGAGATAAATAGCTCAGTGGAGTAAAATACTGTACCTATCAACAATTCATATAAAAGAGTTATATCTAAATAAACAATGCAAGTATTTGGAAAGAGTCTGCAGCAATATGAAGATATATTTCTTCCAAATACATAGCATAACAATGGAAACAAAGTGCACCCAATATTTTATTTTGGCTTAGATGAAAAACCTCATATAAAACACAGTTGACTGTATTTCCTTTTCTGCTCATTAAGTGCACCATTCCAGAGAGTTACTGTTTAAATTGCAGAATCTCCAGAATGCTTGAATGTGACTTACACCAAAATAAGCTAGCATTGTGAATCTTGCAGGCACGTGCAACACCTGAAAAAGTCCTTCTTCCCACCTAACAACCTATACCTCTTTTTTCTCTCTCTCCTTCCTAAAAAACATAGAGATTTCCAATACAACAGCAGTGACACTTCATATTTCTGGGCTACAACTTCACGTAATGCCCTGGACATTGCTATGCTACAAAGGAATTATTTTTCTACCCTTCCCGGAGCTAATCTGTACCATCTCACCATGCACAGAAATTTATGCAGGCAGGTAACTGGTGGTTTTGAAATATTCTTATGACTTCCAGTACCACTGATGTACCACTGGGTTTCCTTCTTGTCTTGGGAAAGCTGCCCAAGGGGCAGTGGAAGAGGCTGCCCAGGGAAGTGGTGAAATCACTGTACCTCGAAGTATACAAAAGGCATGTGGCACCTGGGGACATGGCTTGGTGAATATAGTGCTGACAGCATAACAGTGGATTTGGTGATCTAAGAGGCCTTTTCCAACCCTAAGGATTATATGATTCTATGACTCTTGGCAAAATCCAGTATTTTCAGTTTCCAGAGTAGCCAACTTCACTTCTGCCAAACCCCCCCATCCCCCTGCCCCCCACTTAAGTACTAAATTCATACAAATTACAACCTCTAAAGTTCAAAATTCATAATAAAACACCAAGGTAGTGTAGCAAGCTAAAAATTTAAAGTACAGTAGGTAAGCTAGAGAGCAACAGAAATAAAAGGCTCTACTTACTCGTCCGATACTCAGAAGAGGGACAAAACCTTTAATTTTTTTCTGTTAGACAGACCCTGAGCATTCCTAAAGCTATACTCTTGTTAAAGAGAAACAATACTTAAAAAGAGAAAACCATAGAGAAGCCCTAAGCTCAGAACAGACCAAGCACAAAAAGGCACAAAAAGTACACTAAGCATTTCAGTATTCAATGACAAAATGTAAAGAACATTTAAATCTCTGCAAGCAGAATCTTGGTGCAGAACAGATATTTCTTTAATGTGTTTATTTTACAAGAATCAGAAAATGGGTTCACTCTTGCTGATTTAGGAGAACAGGTTACATGTGGGAATAATTATGCAAATTGGATTTAAAACTTGTGCACAGGCAGGAGGATGTAGTTAATCCTCAAAAGAGGGGATTTCTTCCCATTATTAATTTTTCTAAAGCTGCAAAGCCAAATCCTCTGCAGCACATGCACCCCAAAGCATTACTTGTCACATTTTGTTTTAGGCTGTCACTGCAGTAGTTCATGTGCCTCTCACACTAGCAAGATGAAGTAAATTGATGATTGGTATGAGAAGAATACAATTCTTCCCAGCTGTGCCTTCTGTTGTTTGGCTATTCTCTGTAGCCCAATTCATGTTCTGATCAGAGAAGTGGTAGCTGAAAACCAGGGCATTTTTTTATTAACACCATGTACTTCAAAAGGTGCTTCTGTTCATGCATACACACATACAGGGATTGTTCTTCCCAGCCCTCAATTCCTAGGGACACTCCACAGCTCAGCTGCACTGTCCAATCATGCTACAGATGATGACTGTAGAGGCTTAGGCATGATTTGAAAGATCACTTTATCAAAAGCTCTTTGCAAGGTGCATCTTTTACATGTAAAACATTGGCACCAGTGTTAAAAGAACTATCAAATAAACTCATGTATGACAACCCTCATCTTTTTAGCTAACTCTGAAAAAATTAATAAGGGCTTATTTCCCACTAGTTCTGAGACTTATTTTTCTCCCCTTTATATTTCTGTGGTTGTGTGTGCACATCAGCACATACCTTAATCTCTGAAGACACATACTCACACAGTGTGTGCTTGGACACATTTTAAACAGAAGTTTATTCTTACATCAAATGCATACTGTACACTCACAAAGATGTATTTAACCCTGCTACAGGCATGCACATATTCATATCGTGGTAATTACCTAGGACTGCCAGCCAGATACCAGAATCCCATTAGGTAGACAGAGCACAAAATGATAATTCCTGCCCTGAAGAACTTTCTGCCCTAAGGTAGTTTGGAGAAGAGATGCCGAGGCAGGAGGTACAAGACAACTACAATTGTAAACAGGATGGAAAACAGAATGGAAAACAGAATTATTGAATCACTGCNAAGGCAGGAGGTACAAGACAATTACAATTGTAAACAGGATGAAAAACAGAATTATTGAATCACTGCTCAGGTCAGGGCCAAAGACTAAAATCAAGGTATTCCCTGTGTCATCCTCCTAACCAGAATTCTATTATTCACAATGTAATTAAAACAGTGTTGGAAAACCATGGGAAATATGTGTTACCTACCTTACTAGCTACATACTTTTGTAGACAATAAACTGAAAGCTCTGAACATATGTGGACTCCTGTCAAAATCACTAGCAGCTGGTTCTCGTAGCTTCACACAGCCTATGAAAAATCTACTGTTATTTTAGATTTCCAGGTTTACTCCTTCACCTAAAATTAACTTAATGTGGGTATCAGTATGTATATCACTGCTGGAAATTGTTCCATAGCTTATTGAAGCACTTTTTACAACCATTATACTTCATCATTTGGGATGCAATAAAGATCGGTTGATATATTCAGCAGCAAAATTAGTCATTTGTGAGATATTTGTTTCAAAGAGCCTCAGCCAGTCAAATTGCAAATATATGAGGTTTAGAGATCAGAGCAAACCACTGTAACATATGCTTTTTGAAGCTTATGCCAGTTTTTGCTAAGTAGTAATTTAGATAGTATCAGGTGTACTTTGACTTGGGTGCATTGCCTTTTGCCTAGGGAAAAAAGACATCAGCAGTAAAATGGTTCTAATGACAGTAACTGTACAGTGCAGCAGCATTCATAACTGCAAAATCATTTTTTATCTACATCACATAGAAGTGATGCAGTCCAAATGCAGTCAAGGCTACAGTAGCTTCTTTTTGTTTAAAAACAAATTGGAAGGAAGTCCCTGGTGGTCTGTTCTCAGCTGCTAGGAATGTCTTTCCCTAGTACTAAGGACACACCTGCTGGGTATATTCATCCCTCACCTTCTACATTGCCTCCAAAAACAAAAGTGCTGTCTCATCAGTTGTGCTGATGGCATGAAGCAACACTGAGAAGTGGATCAGGGAATTTATAAAGCTTTAAGGAACTGCAGAGGAAAAAGCTCCCTGATTCATCTCACAGTGCAGCTTCTGTGGTACATATGGAACAGCAAAGCAGAACAGCACATGGGAAACAAAAACCCTCATGCTTCTCATCCTAACACTGTGAGAAACAAGGCTCTGGGGAAGAGTGGTAATGAACAGCCCAAACCCACCAAAACCCTTCAAATGAAGAAAAGTCTTAGCTGCTGTCTCTGGACCTGCAGTCAAGAGAGGACATTTGCCAGGTTTTTTATCTCGTTTCCCACATAGCTAGCTTCCAAAATCCCCTGTGGCACTTGCTAGGTTTATTAGTAAAGCCTTGGACCTCTCACATACCTGAAAATCTATAGGAAACACATAATTACATCCAGGTTTTAGAATTACCTGCCATGACAAAAAAATTTTACTGGTGATTAAAATGTGTGTTAGCACAGACAACTGAAAGTAAGGATGAAATATTTTTGCTCGTTAAATATATATATACACACACACACATATTTCACCCACTCTAAACAAATTCCAGCTGTGACAGTTGTGTACAAAGCAAAAAACTCCTTAACATCCAAAAAAGAACAGCTCACATCAGCTTATTTTGCTTTGAGTCACCACCAGCTAAAGCTAAACTAAATGTGCTATTGGGATGAGACAATTTAACAGAGGTGAACAAGAGTTTTCAACTATTTTAAGACTGTGAAAACAACATAGAAATACTTAAAGTATTTTCAAGGAACATAGGTGAAAGAGAGCAAGAGAGTGGTGTTTTTGCTAATGAATGCCATACTGTTGTCTGTACATCCAACTGTTATCAAGGTGGATGAAATGGATTTACTTTGCCCTTTGGTACTTCAGCAGACAAAATAGTACATAAGATAAATATCACTAACTAATCTAGGCAGAAAGGGCTATTGACATTTTTTATTTATTCATTTTATTTACTTAGAAAAGTACAAGCAGAAAGGAATTAAACTATTGCTGATTTGTTCAGGTTCAATGGGAGGCTATCAGTAAGACTAGATTGTAGTGGGTGGGTGGAGGGATGGAAACAGGGTGTGCAAGAAAATCTGCATCATTGGTATTAGCTCAGGGGGTAGCAGCTACATTGTTGGGAACCAAATCCCCTGTCAGGGCTTTTTTTAACCGAGAGTTTCAGTAACGTGCTCTCAGGCACGTGGTGTAATTCTTGGGTGGCCCCGTGCAGGGCCAGGAGCTGGACTTTGATGATCCTTGTGGGTCCCTTCTGGCTCAAGATATTCTGTGAGTCTGTGAATGTCATCTCAGTACAGCCTTCATCATGGGCCTGGGTTCTGACACACTAAGTGTTTCACAAACCCAGAAGCAAAATCAGAAGTCCCCCACACTCATCTCAAAACTGATGATAGTACTTCAAAGACTTGCTTTGATGGCTACTGGTCATAATTTTTGAGGTCCCTCATACTTGTTGAGCTTTCAAAAGGAGATCAGGAGTAGATGTGTACAGTACAAAACCCAGGAAAATGTTCTGAATAGAAAAAGACTTCTGCATGAGTCTCAACAGCTTTTGCTACTCTCAACCTACTTTCCTTTCCCGTGTCTTTCTTCCCTTTTTCATCCCATTCTCCCCAATCTGCTTAAACTTAACTTCAAACCAGACTTTTTCATATTGTCCCTAATGTTCAAAGTGCAACAGTTCTCTCTTCTATGTTCCTTTCGCTTTGTTTTATATGAGCGTACCAGTGCTTTGGGTCTTTTTGTATTCAGTCCCATGTGACTATCCATCCCATTTCCTAATTCTGAGCCCCTACTCTCTTCTTCCCTTACTGTGTTTTCAGCCAATTTTCTTTAGTTGAGAATGGGAATTCAAGTGCTACAGAATTTTGCTTGTTGACCTTTTTTACCCAAATGTTGATCAGTAAAACTGGCTCAGAACAAAGATTTTGCAAATTGAGTTTGTGATTTGTCAGATTAAACTCTTCTTGCTTCTAACAGTCATTTTGAAATGCTTCAGCCCTGCAAGGTGCTGATCACTCTCTGTTGGATCCCAGGTAATGTGGAGATCTCTGACCTGAAGCTATTTAGGCATTTGGGTTATGTTTGACTGAGCAGAGGAACTATCCCATTGATTTAAATGGGACTGCTCACAAGTTTAAAGCTCAGCATGTGCTTCAGTACTTTGCCTGGCTGGGGCCAGAGGGCTCAGGTTCCCAGAGCTTCAATACCAGCACTGCCTACAAATGATACAAGATAGAACATCCCGATGATCAAGTGATTTCTAACCCGATCGTGCAGCTTAGTGCAGCATCTCTGCAATGAAGAAGGTATTTTTGCTCGCTTTCCATGCGTATCCAACACTAACAAAGGAGTTTCATGGTGTTTTGCAGAGCATACAGACAAACCTGAGATGATAGACAGCACTGTAAGGTTTTATTGACGTTCGCTTAAGATGATCTATGCAAGTCACTCTTAGATATTCAACCTTCCCAAAGTCATGCCAGTAAAATGTTTATCCTACAACATCATCAATCTATTTTCTATTGTACCTCCACATGCAGACACACACATTATATATCTTCAATTATATTAAAACTAATCAGACAATAAGTCACAGTTGAAGCTATACCTTATTTGTTCAAATATCCAAGTTAAATTTACATACTAATGGTTGCATATTTGGCTTTAATAAATGCACTATTAGAAAATAAACACAATAAATGGATAACTCCATTTTAGCATGGAGTTACCTAATCTTGATGAAAAATATCTGAAAATGCAGTAACCAGGGAATCTATTTAATTTTTATTTGAAAATAACACTAATCACAGACTAAGGAGATACATATAAATTATATAGACTAGCATACTAATGATAGATCAGACAGACCCATCCTGTGCAGTGCATGCAATAAGATCAAACTGGTTGAAATGGATGGCATATATTCTAGATGCTCTCCCTCTCAAGCATGGAATAAAGGACATAGACAAGGATGGCTTAATTTGCTGAAGTTTCCCCTTACACTTCTTGACAGTGCATTTTATTTTCAGCATCTTCTTAAGCTTCAGGACAAGCTCTATGTCTCCCAGCAACAATCAGGCTTGTGCACAGGGATGATTACTGTCCCTGAAAACTGAAAAGTGCACAGTAAGGTAGAAAAGTTGGACTGTCTAATGATGTGAATGAGAGGGCTCACATACACAGCAAACAGTGCAAACTGGGCTACTGCATAAATCCTTTGTCATCAGTGCAGGAGCTTAATTCCTACTGAGCAAAAGCAAATGGGAGCAAGCAGGCCCAGCCTTTGCTATCTTGCACAGGAGGAAGAGGAGCCTGCTTTGATTTCCTTTCCAGTATAATGAATCTCTCTTTCCACACAACTACATCTTTTTGATTATATACTTTTCCTCATCTCTGCTATCCTTGACTGTTCAGTTTTCAAAGCAGAAAGAGTGTCCTGGATTAGGGCCACATACACCATTCTGGCTACAGCTGTGCAGGAGATGAACAGTGTCAATTCAAATTGTTTGTCAAATCTCCTCACCCCACTGCCAAAGGCTACAATCCACTTAGGTCTCCCAGCAGAGCTGCTCCAGGAGCTTTGTCTCTTCTGGAGCCATTAAAATAATCCTGGTTAGAAAATCTGTTTTGAGTTTTGAAGCTACCAGGTAATTATGAAGGAATTGAATTTTGAAAGACTGCATGTGCCAGCAGACACTAGGAAGGAGCAGCCCCTGGAGATGATGGAAGGGGATGATAAAAAATAGGTGGTTCTGGGCTTATTGCAGATATTGCAAAATATTACAGATAATGCAGAAATAAAGAAATCAAGAAGACAGCAATACCCATAATCTCACAGAGCGAGTCTGTAGTTTTGCTAGAAATCTGATCCAGATTCCCTCTGTACCAGTGCCAGAACAGCCATAATCATGCTTCTGCTTGACCTCAGCGCAGGCCACAAGGCTCCTCAGCAATCAAAATAAATAACTATTTAAAACAACAGCAGCATCAAATGAAAGTGACTTTGTGAAGGGAGAGCACTTCAGGAGTCACTTGACATGATATGCCACTTGCTTGCCTTGGCAGCAAAATGATGGAGGCTCCATAATCCATCCTGTTGCCAGAGATAATTATTTCTTCTTAATCAACATCTCTGGACACACCACACCTCATCTGAACTGTGAGTGCCTTCCTTCTCTAAATATAATTTCATTTTGGTACCTTTCCTTGAGAGTTGTCAGCCCATGGACTTTTTGGGGTTTTTTTTTAGGAATGCTGGCTCAGCATGAACCAGAAAGCGATTGCATGGAACTGTGCTCAGGGCCCTGACAAACAGATGTAACACAGCAGACTAGATCAGAACTGAGCCATTTGTTTTATTACATTGTGCCTTGCAGGCTTTTGGTCCTTCCTGCCCTGTCCATCCTCAGCCTTTCATTTCACAGCCTGAGCAGAAGCCCGACACAAACAATTGACAGCAATTTACCAGACTCTGATCCCCACAGTGCTGTGACTTGTGTCAAATTATAGCTGGAGTGATTTGCTAATCCAAATCCAGGCAATAATCTGATCTGTGGGGAGAAGCACTCTAACACTGCTGTGCTGAGTGGCCACAGTGGTACAAGCACTGTCAGCTCTTCCCAGCAGCTTTTTGACCTACCAAAGCCTGCACACAAGTACTGAGCAACTGATGACACAGGGAAAAGTCTGACACATTCAGGCTGTTATAAGGCATAAGACATACACTCTAAGTCCCAAGAAAATGCTCCAACTAAATGCAGTTTTTGAGCAAGAGTATATTTAGCCCAGCTAAAGCTTACTGCTATGTAGTGTGGACTTCATGTATTTGAAGAACATTTTAATGAAGAGAAAGAAAAATATTTATGTTGGGGAATCATATTCAGATCATAAGAAAGGATTTAGGGGAAATACCCAAAGGTTGAGAGGTCTCTCTCAGTTAAGCAAATAAAGGATGGACATTTACCTGGACCTTCTGAGCCACAGGATTCAATTTGTGTTGTGAAAGGCTCTCAAAACACTTGGTCTGTCTTTGTTCATTTCAGTCCAGCTGAAAAGTACTGCATGGCCTTGCATGCAGAAAATTTGACACTTTTAAAATATCTGTTGAGATTTCTTACAACATCAACACTGGAAGACAGGCTAAAAGTTTTCTTTCAAATATCATATGAATAAACCATGTGATTCATTAATTATGACTCTTTAGCAAGTAGACAGGAACAGAAGGTCTGCTAACTTGGTTTTACAGCATACCTGAAAAATAACATAGAACAGAAGAAAAAATGGAGATCTTACAGCAGCACCAAAGAGTATTTCATAGTATTTTCATTTGAAGGGTCATTAACCCTTTAAAAAGCAATGCCATTATGTACTAGAAGCAAGTACAGCAGAGAGCTCAAAAAAGCTCAGTGTGAGATACCAGATGCAAGCTGAATATAGACTTGCTTTCAAACAAAAACTTAAGCTTGCCTCTATTCTCTTATATTCAGATACAGAATTGAAAAATGTAAACTAAGAATTGGGGAGAATTATCAAAACTGAAGATGAAACATTCAAGTTGAGTAGGTGCAGTATGCATTAAAAGGGAAAGGGAGAAAAAATGAAAAAAAGGAAAAAAAGAATAAAAAATAAAATGAAAGAGAAATAATAATTTAAAAGTCCCTAAGCAGTAATTGATACCAGAGAAAAAAATCTGTTTCTAAAACACTGGCCATATCCTTTTTTTTAGAATAGAGAAAGAACCAAAACTAAGGCTACCAAACAGCACCAATTAAAATAAAAAATCACTTTTAGCTTCCTAGAAACCATTTACTTTCCTCTGAGCTTATCCACAGTAATCTGTGCCTTTGACATCTTCAGATTGCTTCACTACACCTGACTCACCTAAAACTGAACATGAAAACCACATGCAACTTAGAGAAGCCAGACACTCAGCCCTATCTCTGACTCACTTTCAACATCAGTCCATAGCATTTCAACAATCTGAACCTTTCCCCAAAAGTCCAATCTACTGCTAGTCTCAGTTTGAAGTTTGGATTCACAATTTTAAAGCAAGCAAGAAATCTCATCTTAGTTCCATCAGATTGCAATCTGTAAACCAAGCCACAGGCTCAGGAGCAAAGCCAATCAGAAAGATAGGGCTGAAATGGAGACTTGCGCATTTCTTATTGAAAAGAACAACAATTTCTGTAGGAGATCAAGGAAACCTACAAGCAGACACCTTCAGGAACAGTGGCAAAAACCTGTCTTTCTGTAAGATAACTAACTACAAGCTGAATGCAATAATGCCAATTATCACCAAACAAACAAAAAAAACCCCCAACCAACCAAGAAAAAGAATCCCCAAACCCCTACCCAAATCAAAAAAGCCAAAACTACCCCCCAAACTTATTTCAAATAATATTTTGACACTATCAAACAAGATATATGAGAATTGCCATGAATTAAAAACAAATGGATGGATTCTGCTACTGATGTGGAGACTACTCAAATGTCATCTATCACTGTTGATTTCCCCTTCAATAATTACAATTCTTTAAAAAACATAATCAAGCTGTACACAAAGACGCCTGACTTGAACCTACCCATGCTCCTGCTGAAGAGTATTATGGAAGCTGCATTTCCACTTGATCCAGTCATGCCTGATTGCTTTGTAAGTACAAAAAGCAAGACGAGGTTGCTAACTACAAGAAACACCTCAGTAGAGGAGTTACAAAACAAATACAAGCTGAGCCTGGACTCTCCCCTGCAGCATCCAGGAGAAAAGAGCTGACATTGAAGACAGCAACCCACACCCACAAAGAATTTGACAAAGATTAACACTGAAACTCACATTGACATCAATGACTGTAGAGTGAAAACAATGGGAAAAATCTTTGCATCAAAACACATATTTACAATGAAACAGAATCACGGACACAACTCAAAGACATAACCAAACCATAACATAACCAAACCACAGGCCTAAATCAAAACCTATTCTGGATATATTTAAAAGGTAAATATGTACTTAACCATTACTCAGAACAGGGATGTTGAATGGGTATCAGCAGGAACTTACAACATTATCTGCTTGAAAAAAATATTATTATCAAAAGCTGGATTTTGCTGCAGAACATCAGAGAATCATGATAGCTGTAAAGGTGCTGCTTTAAAACCTAATCTTTTAATGAGACAGAATTTTAATTATGTAATATTCACTTGCATTCATCACAGTAAGTTATTATCACATATATGTTATTTTACCTGGAACTTTATTTTTTGCCAGATGTGAGGCCCAATAAATTGTTTCAAGAAGCGTTCATCTTCACTCCAGAACAGTCGGATGTCAGGGATATCGTACAGGATCATGGCCAGCCTCTCCAAACCCAAGCCAAACGCCCAGCCGATTTTATCCTGAGCACCAGCTGCAATACACAAACAAGATAAAAATTCAAGAGCTTAAGTTCACAACATAGAAAATTACAGATAAAATGCTCACCTATTTATTAAGAGAGAATAAAGAAAAAGGTGAAATGGCAAACCAGGTAATCTTACAACTAACTGCCAAATGAATGATCTAAAGGCTACAGGACAGATCCTACGTAAATCAAAAACTGCAGCAAGACTGAGCACATCACTGAGTCTAGGAACCAAAAATGGCAATAAAACAAAGCCACAGCCTTGACAATTTGTGTCCAAAGTTTCAGACAGGCTTGAGAAATGCTGCATAATACTATACATAATTTTATATATATATACATCAGCCCTTTACTATGCTTAGAACTGAGCATTTCCTCACTTGACTCTGCTAGGCTTTGTAAGACACATAAACATGAATCCCCTGTTCAGAGTATTTTCCTTGGTCTGACAGACCAAGTCAAGCCTATAGAGCATTAACATCATTACCAACATTTCAAAAGACCATAATTTCCTCTTTTGAAGCTTTTGGAAGAAGCAGAGCAATGGGATGTGAGGCACTGTTGCATTAGCATCACACCTCCAACCAGGGAAATCCTGAGCTGCTGTTCCTGGGAAAAGCCACTGCTCTCACATAAACAAGTCTCTTTTATGCAGCACTAAATATAAAAGAAGAAGAATATTTAATAAATAAAAGCTGTACAGATATTAATAATGCAACATTTCTGTCAGGAAAGTAAATATTCATACCTTGCTTCATTAACAGGGCAGGTGCACTGATCCATTCAAACAGGGATCTTTTCAACACAAGAAACTAAGTCTATGTTTAGCCATCATCCTACTGATTTTGAAATAAGCTGAGAGCCCAGAAGCCCTGGCAAAGGCTCAGAGCTTTTAAAAACTTAAACAATGCCTAAACAAACACACATGCTGAAAGGACATGTGCATGTGTGACAGACTTGACTCCACACCATCAGCACTTGCTGTGTGCTCCTGAATCACACAACATCACTGCACATCTCACAGCTATGCACCAGAGCCACAGCAGCCCCACCAGTATCAATTTAAACTAATTTTTTGGAAACTTTGAACTCAGCAGCTTCCCCATCTTCACGCAGGAGGGTGGAAGCACAAGTCTTCTTTCTGAGCCTTGTCTCTGCTATCAGAAAGGAAACAGCTCCCGTTATTTGGACACTGATGACATCCTGAGTTATCCTGTTGTGTTCAATGCTGAGACTAAATGGGCCTGAGTCCTGTTCAAGTAGAAGGAGGCATACCAAGTGTGGGAAAAGAGACCCAGTCCTGACTTCAGTTCCATTAATTCACTCGAACTTGCCTATTTTTTCTGGAATAACAGAAAGGTCCTCAGCAGAGCCTCTCTGTGTCTCACCTGCTGCATCAGCACTATTGCAATATTGAACTGCCGCAGGAGTTCCATCAGCTTGTGTGAATTCAAAAGGTACCTCATGGCAGAGCTGCCAAAACAGTGCTTAGACCAACCAGCAGACTGTGAGCTAATCTGACTCTGGAAACCTACAATCCACATTACGTTACATGAAGAACTGCACAACTTGCTTTTTGATTTTTAGAGAAAGCAGAGTGACCACAAAGAAGTTGAATGCAATTTGAAATTTGCATTTGGGTGGGATTTTGTGCTTTAAGCATAAACCATAAGCTGTTTCTCTTCCATGCTGAAAGTACTATTTCTTTCCATACACCAGTATGTTAAAGTAATTACATTCATATGGCTGTGAAGAAGGGAAGATAATTCATTGCAATGGTGTTGCATCTTCAAACTTCCAGCTTGCCTTTCCTAGATCAGCAGCTCCTGCCTCAGTGACAGAACTCCTATTCATTTCAGAAGTACCAGATTTTCACATACACATGGGCATTTCTGTGTACCAAGCCCCTTCTCCAGAGATAAAGCACCAGGAGCAGTATCCATGAGGGTTCTGAATGGTCACTGCTTAATCTCAACAGAGGCATTAAACCTGAAACCTAAAGATGCCAGATTAAGCACTAGCATTATTAATTCACAGATGCTCAATAAAGTATACATGATGGGGGTGATAATCTCCCTTCCCTATATTAGTGATTATTACTGGTAGATCAGACAGGAAAAAAGAGATATGACAGAAGATAAGAACCGGTGTGTATTCTGATTAACAGAGATTTGCATTTAAGACTTGGGCTTTTTTAATATTTTGATATTGGTAACTGTACACTTGGTAACTTTCACTGTAACAATTTTTTTTTCCTCACAGACTCGCTATGAACTTGAACTCTGCAATGAATGTCTTGATTTTATATCAGCAACTTATTTTCTGTCCTGGTTTTCTTGCTTGGTTTGTTGGGGGTTTTTTTAGGACTGTGACACCTCACAGTTTTTTTCACTTGGTAGCAGACAAAGAAATTCTGCTACCTGCCTAGCAGCTCAGAGCAGTGTCATCTGAGCTATGATTAAACACCTATTCACCAAACTGAACTTGTCTTTTGGATGATCCTTGTACAATTATCAGCCTTCAAACCACAAACATCTCAAATGTCCCCAGTGAAAGCTGCAGCAGTGAAGAATAATCTCTAGTCAGACAAAATAATTGAAAGAAAATGGAAAATTCATATTATTAAAATTCCTTCTCAAATCAACACTAGCAAATCTCTGCACTCTGAATCTTCAATTATTTTGTCTCTGACCTCTTCTCCAACTTTGTAATTGTAAAGCTCCAAGTCAATGCAGCATTGAATTAAGTCATTAGAATGACCACCTTGGGGGACTCAACAACATAAATCCATGTTTCCAAACATTTTTCTGACTGGAAACGATCAGGTGACTTAGAAATTAAATGGCCAGTAATCATCCTGTTGAGTGAGGGAGCAACCCATAGCTTACCCAACACAAATACATGTTTAATGCACCAAATTTTGGCAAGTACTATGCAAAGTCAAGTGAATGTGAGCCAACAAGACGAGTGAACACAGCACCGCATTCAATGTGGCAAAAAGCAATTTGAGGTTCTGATGAGGAGACCTGGACAAAGCAGCACATTCCAGGGACCTGGTGGGGCAATCATAGCATCACTGCTTGAAATAACATAGCCCAACAGATAAAGCTTTCCTAAAATACAAGCTTTTCCCAACTGGCCATCAAAGGTTTTTACACTGCCAGGCTCCTGCTGCCTCACATGAAAAATTTGACTCCCCACCAGAAGAAAATTGCTGGAAGCTTTGCTTGTCAGGTAGCCAAAGATGGAGGCGGAAAGGATAAAACAATTTGAGTGGCTTCCCACACTGAGGGCTAGGACAGCCCAAATCTGATGTCAGAAGGTTGCATGATTGAAGCTCTGTCTTACAGAAAAGCTCAAGAGTACTTATCTTCCTTGAAAAGTCATATCTCTTTGTCCTGGACTTCAGCTGCAAGCCCAAGGTGAATCAGTTATATGTAATGTAGACCAAGCAAGTCATTCTCCAAAAAGCAATGTTAAACAAAAGTTAAATTTGCTCAGTCAGGATGGGAATCTTCCCAATTATTTACTAAGGCATAAATAATGACCTGCCAGAATTAATGGATTATATCGCCCTCAATCCTCAGAAAAAACCACAAACAGAAACACTCACCCTCTCAAGGAGTGTGAGGCAAGACATTCTGCTCTGTACAACAATTTTAAGACATAATTTGGAACATAGTATTAGTAACAGGTTGACAAAGCTTTTTTGGTTTACATTCCAGTCATCCTTATTTTTATATCGATTCCGGCTTTTATTTAAGAATTTTGCTACTTCTGTAAAACTGCCAATAAAGACATCTTTCTTTTTCAAGAGACCCTAAATTGGGTCTTCAAATTGTCATACTCAGCAGTTACTGAGAAGTGAAAGAAATTAAATTTTGATCTTGGATTGAGGCAAAATCATGAATACACAACAGCCTGCAGACAAGGTGTTCTTCACAAAATGCACAAAAATTAATACATCCAAAGTATAAGTAGCTGAAATCTGGGATGAGTTCCAGAAACAAAACCTGAATTTGATGTCCTTCTTTCAGTCCAAACTATGACTGTTAATGGAGCCAGTTCTAGAACTAAAATGGTGGGAAGAGGGGTGAACAGATTCTCAAGGGCACACGGATTACACATCATGTTTCACAAAACAAATCAGCTTTAAACTGTACAGAAAGTAAGTCATGGACATAATGAACATGTGACTTGACAAAAAACACCACAAATTCTGGAAACAAATGCCGAGGCCCAGACTTGAGTTCTATGTGATTAATGGACAGCTTATGAATCAAGCTTTGAAAAACAGGTTCTGCAAAAGAAATAATTATTTCTAGAGACTAGGAATGCATAGTCTACATAACTGCCAGAGCAATGAGGAAAATATGCTTACTTGTGTTAAAAATAAACCATTTTAATTTCCTTATTATTTCCATAAATTATTTCAGATAAAACTTCCATATGTTGGGAGTCAAAAGTTTTACATGGAAAAAAGTGATACTAAGGCATCAGTCTAATAGGGAAAAGCTTCTGAAACTGCAAGGCCATGTGGCTGGGATGTTAAGCAACTGAGGCCAAAAAGCTTACTGAAGTTTTCTCTGAACTCCTCTTCAGTGAAAGCAAAAATCAAAACCATCACAGTGTTCTGTTGTAATTCAGTTAAACTGATGTATTCAGGCTCCTGTGACCAACTCAGTTTAAATTGCACCCTACAATGAGGACTTGGCATTCAGACTATGCATGCTAAGAAAGCCACTCTTCGAGAACTCAGGAAAAGAAGTAAACACTCAATTATGCCCATTCTATGGAAAGAGAACTTATCTTTCTAAGTCTCATGTGTGGAATAATTTTCAAACAATAATAGTCACTTTGAGACCACATCTATGTCTCCTGGGTCAGACTGATCTTTTCTGCTCTCTCCATTTGAGAGAAGAGCAAAAGAACTTTAAAGGCTTTGAATAAGTTTTAATAAGTATGTTTATTTTTGTTCTATAACCAAAAGAGCTATGTATATACTAAAAGAACAGTCTGCTTAAAAAGTCTACCCAGGGAAGCCATCCACCAGATTCTCCTTTCTTCTAATATGTAATTAACATTCTACCATTTTACCAATATTTCAATGGGTCAAGTAGCTGGGAAGAAAACATTTCTGATTGGGAGAAATAGATGACCAGACCAGAAGAAGACAGGAAAACTAGATTAGCAAGAAGAGGAAAGAATGAACAAAAGCAACAAGGAGGAGCTTTCCCTTCTTTTCCCACATCCAATGGATACTTTTAACTTCAAAATTTTTTATCCTTCCGCTTCTGAAGTTATTCATTTCTCAGTCCTCCTTCCCATCTTCCTACTTTTGCCCGAGTCCATCTCTCTGATTCCTGCAAGCCCTCCTAAGCATTCCAAACAAAATCAATGACAAATCCACCATTAAACAGAATCTTAGTTAAACCCTAGGATATTTTTTCAGAGTCCATAATCATACACTGCAATAGCATTCTACCTTTCAAATTATGTATGATAAAGTATCCACTTAACTCCCAGAAGCAATACAAGACATTAGTCATTAACTGTAAATATTTTAATGGTATATGGTCTTCTTTTTCTCTGTATTTCAGCCTGCATAGCTGAACAAATGCCTTGCTTAGTTTTTGAGGTTTTTTTCCTTATCCCTGTCTCAAGGCTGAACATTTTCTGTGGATGACAGTGCAATTTGCTGTCCTAATTTATGTCTCTGAGCAAAAAATTAATTGACTCATTCAGTCTTTTTCCCCTGGTTCTGTCTGCAGGCTACAGTACTGCTCTTTTTGTTCTTTGTATGTAAAAGCAAACTCCAATTCCTTTATTTTTGTTTTGTTCATTCAGGAAAAGCTGGATTTTGATGGTTTGGGCCTTTTCTAATACTGGTAGATCTCCCTAGACACTGGAGCCATGGAGATTTGAAAAAGTAAGTGCTATAAAGACATACATGAGGGGCTCCCACTTGAGAGAAAGACCAAGCCTACAGTACAGTTAAGAAGTTCAATTATGAATCTCATTTTTTCAGGGTGTAAGTACAGCTGGACAAATTCCCTTCATGTATATTTATTGCCCCCAGATGCAACTCTCTTGGTAAAATTTCACCAAAGTTGACTGCTTCGTGTCTTACAAAATGGCCTTTTCTTACAGAACAACAGAAAGAGAAAAGAACAAGAACACAAAGATCATCACAATGTGGGACAATCTTCATGAGATTAAGACATCCTCAAAAGATACGGAGGCAGCAGTTTATCTGTCATAGCACAGGACACTGTTCAGCACGTTTGGTATTCCTGTTCAAGAATCAGACCAGCCAGAAAACCTGTGTTTTTCACATGTACAAAAAGGTTAAAAATATGATAAACTGACAGCAGCACACTCTCATGATTACTCCGAGAGCTTGACACTGCACAATAAATCAAACTTCCACAGGCAGGGACTGATACATTTTGTTTTTCTACAACATGTACCGTAAAGAAGCCTTGAGCTTATGACTGGGGTTCCTTGGCTTTACAATATATAAAAATAACAGACAGGTAAGGTTTACGATTTAGTTCCTCTGCCACAAATTCATTCCTGGGAAGAAAGTCACGAAAAGCCTTATGATCACTTCGGCATCATTTGCCTTATAACTGGAGTTGAGGTAATAGTCTTTTCTTTCTAGAATGATTTAGGAAGGACACATAATAAACGTAAAACATTGAAGTTCAAAATCTTTCTGTCAATAGTTCTTCAGTATTCTGATGGTAAAGCTGAAAGATTTCATACTGAAGTACAGCATTTATAGCCCAACTTCAATGAACTCCAATGAATTCCACTACATGTGTTTTGTATCAGGTCTGACAAAGTTCTGGGTACACACAATTTACTTATTTTTAAGAAAGCACAACATAAAAGGTCCGGGTGTATTTAAATGCATTGTCACATAGCACAGGATCAAAAAAATTTGTTCAGAAGCACTACTCCCAGTTTTCATTTCTTCTTACTAGAGAACTACTCCATCAGCTCTGTGCTATAACAGCTTGAAGGACATTTCTTAGTTTTGCTCACATAGGGCTCTTCAAAGAGTGGCTTCTCAACCCATGCCTACTCACTGATCCCCCATCTTAAAAAATTTGACCATTGCATGTTCCTGGAAAAAATATTTTCTGTCAATAGGTCTCATGCTATTAAAGACATAGATGTGATTTAAACATATAATTACAGACATTAGCAAATGGGATTTGAAGACAATGTTACAAAAGACCCTCTTGCATTTTCCTCTGTATTGCTCCTGAGTCCAGTGTTTCCAGCTGGCATTTGTCAAACCTGAACACCTGCAAATACCTTTATCTGCACCTGTAACACAGCTATGGATGCTTAACTAGTCTTCTGGTACATTTTGTACACAGATATGCATAAAAGGGAAAGTATATAGCTGTAGCACAGACAGACACCTCAGGAGACTCAATTCTGCGCCTCATGGCTGAGCCATGACCTGCTCTTCCTCCTGAGCCTAAAAATCTCCTGTTTCCTCTCTGATCTTCATGTTCCCAGGAACACTCAGATGGAGCAAAACCTGAATTTACAAATTAGTTTCTTTAGCTTGTAGTGCACTGCTTAACTTCTGTGAAGCTACAACCCTTTGAAATGCATCACCAGGTAAAGGACTTGAGCTGTGCCTAATCCTACACCTCAGTGCTCAGTGGCACTGTGGAATGGCACTGCTATGTCCAGAGCTATTCTGAGGCAGAAACTGAAGGGTTTCACTGAAGGGTTTCACTCAAGGCAAAAGAGTTACAATTTGATGGCTATTACTATATTTATTAATATGGGATTTGGGGAGGCTTCCAAGCAGATGCAGAGATATCTGCAAGAAGATGCTGAGAAGCAACATAATTCTGGGCAACACTGGTGGCTACTTAACCATTACACATTGCAGAGATCTGATCTAAACCACGTCCTTCAGTTCTACTGTAAATCAGGAGAGAATACCACAAATAATTATTCACTCTATCATAAGAAATGTAGAGAGAAACACTTAAATTTTAGACATATAAATCAGGTTAGATGAATTTGACCCTATGTATCCATTTCAGCTTCAAGTTTTACTATGAACCAAGCATCTCTGTATAATTACAAGGAAAAGAACAAAAAAATCTTTCATCTCAGAACAATCACCTCATGTTAATATCTCTTTTAGATTTCTCTCTCAGATTTCTTTTAATTAGTTTCCTCATTTCTAGCAACTTCTTTCATTATTTCAGTACTCATATGACACAAATGCAATGGAAATTATGTTTCAAGTACTCCCCTGTTCTTATTTCTCTCTTCCTGCACTGCACAAAGTGTCTATATCCACTTCTAAAAAAAATAAATTATAACATAAGTTATTTATTTCAAGTCATCTTGTTCATCAGTAATACTACAGGACCATAGCCAGGCCTCCATGCTTTTCTTGCTTATCAGTGGAACATTTAAGTTAGTGATTATCTTTAAAATTAAGCCACCATCTCCATATGAAGTAGGTGACAAAAATGTTTAAGATGAAGTAATTTTTTCTTAAAGTTCAAAGTAACTCTTTTTCATTTACTTTCTGATTTGTACAAAATTCATGAGTTCTGGCAGCAGTACATTTTTTCTCTGAAGTACAATGATTTTGTTAAAAAGTGACATAAATTGTATTAAAATTTGACATAGTGGTTGAAGGAGCTTCACACAATATAATATGATCAGCTATTGGAAATGAAAGAAATCTAACATTGTAAAGTCACACCTAAACTATATAAGAAAAGTTTAGGAAAAGACAGAATAAAAGGTTTTGCTTGAAGTCCTTGAAATAATTTGTGGAAGCATGTTAGCTGTTTTTTGCAGAGGCTTCTTGCTTACTCCTGCCATGCAGTTGACAAGGCATGTAAAAGATGATGGAAACAGATACACAAGCAAGTAAAGGATGGGTTGCAGGATGACCCTGCAACTACCCTCTGCCTAGGTATATGCACTCTATAGAACAGTTTACACCATTACACAGGAGCCAACAGCACAAAACAGACCAGCTTTATTTACCTGTGAATGAGGAAGGATTTTCCTTAGAAAAGATTCAAAGACAAAGATTGTCTTTGAATAAAGCACTCAGCCTTTCACAGCTATTTGAAAAAAACTCCCCATGTTTCTCCCACTATGTTCATACAAATTCTCAATTTTGTCTAATATTTTGTATATGTAATAGAGGTATGTACACACAGAATTTCTCTACAATACTTGTAATTATATTACACTGATGACTCATAAGAATGTGATGATATACAACAGAATACTTCTATTTTTCAGTTTTCAATTAAAAACATCCAGAAAATGGCCCACAAAAGTGAGCCTTAACACAACACTTGGTGTTTCAATGAAACATTCATATATTCTGAAAAAGTAGAATTAAGGTTGCCTGAGGAACACTAAAATACTCTCATCTTAGCAATACATTACAATGCTGTCTGCAATGAGACAAACAAGTATCAATCTTTCCACAAGAGTTTGCTCTGTTCAGCACAGAGAAGAGACAATGGTTAATGGTCCCTGCTTGCATTCCTTGCCTTGCTGAACAAGTACCCCAAGCCCTTCTCACACTGAGCAATACTCAAGCCAAGCTCTGAAGACACATTCTTTCTTTTATGAGCTTCCCAATGAAGCATTTGGTTCCACAATACTTAAACGCCTGCAAAATATTACACCTCCTTTTTTTCTTCTTCTGCATGTCTTTGTAAGTTGGGCAAGTATTAGTGCCTCCTGTATTGAAGCTGGAACTTGGGCACTTTGGAACTTTAGGACCAAAAGCATCTATTAACTTTGCTCCCAATCTGACATACCTGAGGCCTGATGCCTCTGAGCACCAAGGATGTCATGGGGTTTAATGTGTTCAAAGTGCAGCTCCCTATTACTACAGGTGCTGCTGTGAGCACTTGACACTTCTGCAAATCACACTCCAGGGTCTCAAGTCAGGCACTGGGACAACAAAAAGCACACAGTGAGTGGCCACATGCGAAAAATTGAGGTTCAAACATGTTGGTACAATCAACTAAGAACTTTTTTCCTCAGGAAGGAAGAGATGGCAGAGCAGCATTCAAGGGCACAGACTGCTTTCCTGCTGTCATTAAAGGCACCCATTTCATGCTTTCCAACTACTGCCTTAGTGAGGCAGACACTTGTTAGAACAGTATCCTCCACCAAAGCAGTTCATCCACAGAGGAATGATTATCCTGGAAACTGAATCAGATAATGGTCCTTCACAGGAGAAGCCGCAAACTCAGCAATGTCCTTTACTTTCTAAATGCTCCTAACCACCCTTTGCCCTGTTCTGCCCAGGATGCTGTAGGATGATGGTTTCTCTCACTGATGCTGTAGGATGATGGTTTCTCTCACTGTGTTGTTGGCACACAGCACAAAAGTTTCAAGTCTCCAGTGTCCTGGGAAAGTGACAATGGATGCCCACAGCCCTGGACTGAACTGCAGAGAACCTGACTCAGCCACGTCCATCCCACAGTGACCATTGGATGAGCTCAGCTGACAGCAACCAGGGACCAGAGAACCCACACTGCAAGTCTGCAGAGGAAACCAGAGCTAAACAAATTCCTGGGGATTAAACCTTCCACCCCAGAAATGCTCTGCTTTACCCAGAGGCCCCTCCTCTCAGAAAGACAGTACTATCTACTGAACACAAACACATACTTCTTGTATGCCTTTCTGTGGGCCTGATGTTTCTGAGCCTGTGAGGTTTTCAGCCTGTCAGTGGCTGATTTTCCTCCCAAGGGAAAAATTCTTGGGAGAATTTTCTTTCAAGAACAGTTCTTGTAAATAACTATTTTCTCTTCATAACATTTCTAAGTTCTCATAACAACCTCTCTCCCAGGTGTTGTTTCCATTACTTAACCAATGGAGAGAGGTGTCAATTCTATGGACCAATGATTTGCCTTTTTAGCACAGCATGTTATAAAAAGGCTGGATGAATTGTAAATAAAGCCTTCTGATCTTTCTTCTGCCTTGAACTGGAGTCAAGCTTCTTTATTTCGTGCCACAGATTGTGACACCTTTCTGCCTCCCCCCAAAACAACAGCCCAAACATGCAGACCTCAGTACAGTTCCTTCTTCACCAAACATCACCTTATTCCATGCACAGAGCAGGGGCACAGAGGACAGGCCACTCTTTCTATCCCACTGTCTCAGCATGGATGGAGAGATGTGCCCAAGTGGGTTTTATGTCTGGGTCACTATCACAGTAACTCAAAGGGAAGGATCCAACCTTCACTCAGTGAGTTTTGTGTCTTCCTTGTGGACTATATGAATGGAAATATTCTGATAAGCATAGAACACAAATGAAAGGATACTGCTTTGATTAGATGGTATTTCAATTCACCGCTAAAATATTTAAATGAATTATCAGAAAGGCTATTTATCTGTTTTTCTTTCTGGAATATAGGAAGAATAATTTCTCTTGCTCATTTGAATAACTGCATTTTAAGGCCCCTTATTAAAGAGATTCCTTTCTCGGAAAAAGTCACTAGTTCTCTAGATATTCCTTTTTCACAGTTGGTAATTAATCTCTTTTTATGCACTGAAGTTAATTTTGCAAAGGTAGTACGCCACTGACACCTAAAGAAATGAATGATAAAGGAAATGTTAGACTCCCCCAAATCTATAATTTCTATGTAATGACAATTAATGAAATAGTATTTTCCACTGGAATCTTTTTTTAAGCACTAGATAAGGGGGATGCTGTGCTTTTAAGATAACTCACATTACCCAATTGTGTCTGTTATAGCTGTCAGAAATATAATTAAAAGAATAATCTTTCTACAAAATAAACACACAGATAGTATTTAATTATATCTTTTCTCTTTACAGTTTGAAATTTGACAGCAATTGCTATAGAAACTCATAACCAGCCTGGTAATTTTTGCCCTGCACTCATGTAGAGAAGCCCATCTTGAATATCAGTCCCACTTGTCAATAGAGGAGAATCTGAAATAAATTAACATTTAGTTTTACAGGACAGATACTAATTGGGTTGTTATTTTGTCACTGTGTAAATTTTCAGTGACCTTTCCAAAAAGAAAGAACAAGTCAATAGAAAATGTTTCTTCTTGACTTTCTCCACCCCCATTTTAATTTTTTTTTTTTAACAGCCATCTGGACTTTCTTAATCCCTTTACAGAAACACATAGGTTTGTGGTTTTTTAAAAAATTTTAAGGTAGGAAGAATATACTAGGAAGTTTGGGGATTTTTTGTATTTTGCATTTTATTTTAATGGAGGTTTTCTAAGTTTTTTATCACAACTACCATATTTACAGCAAATAACATCAAGTTTTACAGCACAAAGCAGGCTTAGATCTCGCGTCTCTCCTCATTCTCTCCCTTGCTCAGGAAATGGGAAAAAAAAGAAAGAAAACAAAAATGCAGAAGGGTCACCTTTCAACAGCTAATGCACATTTGTACATCTTGTAAAGACCTACCTGAACATATAATCATTTTATCTATACATATCCACTGAAACTTACTGAATAACAGCATTTCTAAATATAAGTTATATCAGCATAGCTGTTCATAAAGACTGAATCAGCTCAAATCCTATTACTCACTCTGTACTCTACCACCACAGGCTCTGAACCCTTCCCTTCTGCTGGCCAAGGGATCTTGCTAATATTAAAGGCAAAGGAAACCCACAGCTCTTTCCAAAAGTGGCATGACCAGCTTTAGCAATCTTCTGCCTCCCTCTTGAAAGCAAAACTGGATGCACATGCACGAAGCATAGGAAGCAAACAGGAGGAATTAAACGTCTGAGCACAGTTCCAGAGCCATGACCTCACCAGGATTACAGACACGATGGGACAGCTCACTTCACTGCAGTGATAGATGGGCACAGGCTCTGCTGGGAGCAATTTAAAACATGACTGAACAAAGCCCAGGGCAAACTGTTCTGTCTGGACTTGTGTTGAGCAGGGGGTTGGACCACAGAGCTCAGGAGGTCCCCTCAGACACACATAATTCTGTGAGGATGGCTTTGTGTGTGTGCTCATAATACTTTATAGGAAAATAATGCTCGATCTTTGCTTAGGAGGAATTTTCAGGCAGGAGAAAGCCCAAGATACTAACCTCAACAGAAAACTTCATACATGGAAATTACACACAATTCTAAGGGGCTTCAAAATAAAAGGACCCTGCAAGACTAACACTGTTGTGTGTCATCCCCCCCACCCCAA